>CM042199.1:22689822-22704965 GCA_023539305.1 Ilex asprella | reverse complement strand
TTTCCCAATCCTCCTTTTCTAATGTTTTAACCTATGTGATTCATTCTTACATCATTATACATATCCTCATTTTCACAATAGTTATCTATCATATAACTATATACATTTATAAAAGAAAATGCGGGGTGTTACAAAAGTACTCCTGTCCAAGTTTAACAACTAATCTGCAGGCTGTCTGTATGATCGTTCGAACATTGGATGGATGTTTGAACGTGGTACTGTTCTTCAAACGTTGTACTGCAGGCACTTCAAATTCTTGATCTTCTTCACTGCAACACGCCATGTCTTCAGTCTGGTTTTGTTAGTGTACCAGTGGGCATTCGAACGTGAGATGGCATTCGAATGTTGGTCCTTTGTTCCTCAGGACTTTGGCTCTTGGCTGCAACACATTCTGTCTCAGTGGCCTGGCTCTTATGGACGTTCGAACGTTGAATGGAGTTCGAACGTAACTTCTTTGGTCCAAGCTTTTCTAATTTGTTCTCTGATGTGTTGGTGTTACATCATATTGTGATATTTGTTGACTTGAGTCCTTGTTCACTTTAGGATCTGAAACATCATCACTTGAACTTCATCAAAGTATAATTAGCCCAAAAAGGGTACAATATTCTGCTACATTTGAGTAATAATCATGAACCGAATCAAACAGTTTTAGTACCAATGCCGAGGATGGCAAAGCGTTGAATTAGAAGGTGATTTCAGACAACAAAGGTGAGTCTCGTGATTGTCATCATGAGTCAAGGTACGTTACTCCTTGTATATACTTTTATTTGCTTTTCATTTCAATTGTAGATATTATTTTTGCATGTGGGGACGGGATGACCAAAATAGATTGGTTAGACGACCCTTAGAACCTAATATGAATCTTTACGAAGACCCACCTGAGGATGTCGATGACAACTTTGAGGATGAGGATGCTAATGTCCTAAGGGATGGGAAAATGCCAAACCCTAGAATGTCAAACCCCCGAATGCATTTTCCCCCTCCTATGAATGAAGGAAACAATATCCCAATTGATCCTCCGACGAGGTCAATGCATGATTATCTCCAACCCACTCGTAGCACCACTCTCTCATGCATTCTTTTACCGATCCAAGCTCATGCCTTCCTAGTTAAACTGAGAAGGTTACAACTACTTCCTCAATTCCATGGAATTGAAAGAGAAAATCCTTATTTTCACATTAAGGAATTTGAGGAAATAGTTGCAACCTTCCTCACTAATCATGTCATGGAAGACATTGCTCGTATGAAATTGTTCCCCTTTTCCCTAAAAGATAAGGCCAAAACGTGGTTGAATTCCTTGAAGCCTCGATCAATAAGCTCTTGGACACAAATGTTTTTCGAGTTTTTTAACAAATTTTTCGGTGCCCAAGACCACAGCTCTTAAAAAGAAAATCCAAATTTTTTTGGAAAAGCCCAATGAGCATTTTTATCAATGTTGGGATCGCTACAAGGAATTGCTACAATCCATTCCACCTCATGGTTTTGAACCATAACAATTGGTGAGTTTCTTCTATGAAAGGATTACACCAGATTATCGACAGTTCATCGACATGATGTGCAATGAGGAGTTTTTAAAGAAGCATTCTGATGAGACCCTAGAGTACTTCAATACATTGGCACAAAAAGCACAATCTTGGGAAATCATGGATCCCGCAGATGTACCGAGGTCTTCTCCGGGTAGTAATCAACCAAGCGGGGAAGAGATGTATGATTTAAGGGATCATGAAGACTTGCTTTCCAAAATCACCAAATTGTCTAGGAAAGTGGAGGTTCTAGAGGTCAATAGGAGACTTGAAGTGTCCAACATTTCCAAGACGGATGAGTTTTGCTCTATTTGTGAGAGTGTTGAGCATTCTATATCGGAGTGCCCCAACATTCCGACACTTAAAAAGGTGTATCATGAGCAAGTCAATGCCTTCAATCAACGTAGGCAATCATTCTCTCCACACTCTAATACATATAATCCGGGTTAGAGTAATCACCTGAACTTTAGTTGGAAGAATGAGAATCCCATTCCTCATGGGTCTAGTTAATATTCATCTCTCATACCTCCCAAGCAAAATCAGTACCATGGTCAAGTTCCTTTGTCTAGTTCCCAGTACCCCAGGTCCAATCCACAAGGGTTTTCACAAAATCCACCTCCTCAAAGTTTTGGTCAACAAGGATCATCCAACCCACTTACCTACCAACCGCCTCATAAAAGAAATATGGAGGATGTCATGCACTAATTCATTCAAAGACAAACCACCATCAATAATCAAACCACTGTCATTTTTAATGACATTTTGACTCAAATCATGAAATTGACCAATGCTATAGGGTCATTCCAACAAGAGAAAGAGAAAATTCCCGCTTAACCTTAAGAGAACCCTAGGGTTCAACACGTGATAGAGTCATCCGAACCCACCAAAGAGAGTTGTGAGCAACTCAAGGTGATCACCACCTTTAGGAGTGGCAAACAAATTGACAAGACCATTTTGCCAAAAGTCCCAGCAAAAGCCATATTGGAAAAAGAGAAAGAGATTAAGGACAATTTCGAGGGGGTGAGGTGAGTGAAAAAGAAAAAATTGTTGATGTTAATGTGCATGCATGTCCCATTTCGGCCCTTTTTCCCAACGTTTGAAGCCACCCGTGAAGGTGGCTAACTATTCTAACATTATTGAAATGTTTAAGTAGGTGAAAATCAACATCCCACTCCTTGATGCTATCAAACAAATTTCTTCATGTGCAAAGATTTTGAAGGACTTGTGCACAGTGAATAGGAAGTTGAACGTGCACAAGAAAGCATTCCTCACCGAACAAGTGAGCTCAATCTTGAGGACCAACACACCACCAAAGTTCAAAGACCCTGGCTGCCCAACCATTGCTATCACAATAGAAAATTGTTGGGTGGAGCAAGCACTTCTTGACTTGGAGGCAAGTGTCAATCTCCTACCCTATTAGGTGTACCAACAACTCCAACTTGAAGAGTTGAAGCCAACTCCAATCACTCTTCAATTGGCAGATCGTAGTGTTAGAACACTGAGGGGAGCAGTTGAGGATGTCTTAGTTCAAGTTGATAATTTTTTTTTCCAATTGATTTTATTGTACTTGATACTCATCCGGTTGTTAACCCTAGCTCACAAGTTTTTGTCATACTAGGTAGGTCATTCCTTGCTACTTCTAATTCCATGATTAATTGTAAGAATAGACTAATGAAGCTTGCTTTCAAAAATATAACAATGGACCTTAACATGTTCAACTTGTGCAAGCAACCGGGTGATGACGATGAAGTATATGAGATCAACCAAGTTGACACTTTGTTGAAGGAGGACTTGGAGCTATACAACAATTTTGAAGTTGGGGGAGGAGGAGATTATTGATCAAGAGGAGCCAGAAAGTACACAAGGGGTAGAAAAATGGACCCCAACATTTGAGAAGCTTCCACAACAAGAGAAGAGAATTTTTCCATCCATTGTACAAGCACCAAACTTGGAGTTGAAGCCAATACCTTCTACTCTCAAGTATGCTTTTCTCGGGGAGAACGAAACCTTCCCGATAGTCATAAGTTCTTCATTAGAGTTGAAGCAAAAAGATGATCTATTGAAAGTGTTGAGGAGGCACAAGGGAGCAATTGGTTGGATGATTGCCGATATCAAGGGGATAAGCCCCCTCATTTGCACACACCACATCTACCTAGAGGAAGACTCCAAGTCGTCCCAACAACCACAGAGAAGGCTAAATCCTATCATGAAGGATGTGGTGAGGGATGAGCTACTCAAACTACTTGATGTGGGTATCGTCTTTCCAATAGTCAACAGTAAATGGGTTAGTCCCACTCAAGTGGCACCAAAGAAATCAGGGGTCACCATGGTTACAAATGAAGAGAACGAGTTGATTTCGACAAGAGTAGTCACCAGGTGGAGAGTTTGTATCGACTATCAAAAACTCAACTATTGCACAAGAAAGGATCACATCCCTTGGCCATTGCTTAACCAAGTATTGGAGATAGTAGCCAGAAACTTATTTTATAGTTTCTTGGATGGATACTCCGGCTACAATCAAATTGAGATTGCTTCGGAAGACCAAGAAAAGACTACATTCACGTGTCCCTTTGGCACCTTCGCATATCTCTGAATGTCATTCGGGTTATGTAATGCCCCAGGGATGTTTCAAAGATGTGTGATGGGAATTTCCAGCGACATGGTGGAGAAAATTATGGAAGTCTTCATGGATGACTTTTCTATATTTAGGAACTCATTTGAAGGTTGTTTGGAGAACTTGAAGAGAGCACTTTAGAGATGTGAGGAGAAGAATTTAGTTCTAAACTGGGAGAAGTGCCACTTCATGGTGACGTTGTAAAACCCGAGAAAATTTAAAATTTTTCTGAAAATGGGTAAAATGGTAATTTGTCACTAGAGTGCAAATTTAAATTACGTATTCTCTAGAGCGTGTATGACACAACGAACTTCGTTGTTGGATTCGTATCGTAAAATCTTGTCACGTAGACTAATTTCGTTGAATTTTGAGATAGTCAAATTTTTCATGTTTTACGAGATGACTAGGTGGCCAATGATCACAAAGGTACCCAAAAACAAAAATTATAAAATTAATTTAAACTTAAATCGGGATGAAATAAATTGTTTCGGGACAAAAACGTACTCAAACAAGTGTGGGACACTTGGCGCGACAAGAGCCGAGTCTTGGAAATTATAAATAGGGACTAAATTAGATATTTTGCACAAAATATCTCTGCAATCAACTGGTCTTCTACGTTGGAGAGAGAGGGAGAGAAAATAGAAAATCCAAGATTTCTTTCGTCGATTCTCGGAGTTCCGTCAGTCAAAATCCATCAAGCCAAGAGTTAAAGTCGATCACCACGAGGGATACGCAACCACACCAAGAACGTAGGATTTAACCGAAGATCCAAAGGAGGAGATTTGGGAAAATAAAGTTTTGCAGGGTGTGTTGGTGTTCTTGGAAGTTCTACTCTTCGATTCACTCTCCAAGAGGTAGGGTTTTTCCTACTTTGATTTTATTCCACCCTTAGGTGTTGATAGACAAAGGGTTAGATATAGAAATTGGCCCAAGACATGTCTATGGTCATGAAAATGAGGAAATTTAACATATAAATGACTTAAGCTAAATTCTAGCTTGAATTTGATGAATGGAAGTTACTTGTGTAAATTCTTGTAACTTGGTGAAATTTTCGGCATGATATATATTTAACATGATTGGTGCCTTGAAGGTGTTTGATAAAATGGTTTAAATGTTTAAAGATTTTTTTTTTTTGATTAAATTAGAATAACATGCTTGAGTTATGTGATAACTTGTAAAAATTATATGTTTATGATATAATTTTTCATGGAGTTGGATTTTTATGTGTTAAATTAGTCCATATCGCATTCAACATATGAGACATGATATTGTTATTGCAATGACACAGTACATTGCATATGCACGAGAACATCGCATCATTGGGTGTGTGTGCATGGTTGTCATCAACAACACACTTGGTGGATGGCGGGTGTCATGGAAAAGTTGGGTTGAAGGCCTAGCTGAGCCACATGGTTGCATGATAAATTGGGACGAGGTAGCAAGAAGGGGCTAGAAGATCCCTCAGGTGAAAGGCCCGGTAGTTAGTGTACGCACTCCCTTGGTTTTATCCATAAAGTGTGTGGGTTTACGCGGAACCCTCGGTGAGAGTTTATAAATTCCGTGTGGGTTGGTGACCCTTGGTGTAAGTCCATGAACATCCACCTCATCAAATACCCTAGATTTTTAAACGTCATTTGATGTGTAGCATAGATGATGGATTCATACACATTGGCACTTGCATGTGTTGAGGAGCCGGGAAGGGCTTGGATTGGGTTGCATGAGTGAGTCTCATCTCATTCCATAGCATGTCGTAATAAATTCGATCATGGAGTTGCATATTCTTGATTGGAATTAATGTGAATAGTTATGTGTTACATGTGAACATTGCATATGCATCTAAGGGGAGCAACCTATGTAGGGAATACTCTATTGAGCGTAGCTCATCCTATACGGGAAAACATTCGGGTGCGGCATACACACCAACAAACGGCCCTCATTTGAAGCCTTAAAGATGAAGAGGGGCCAACTTGTTGCCTTTAACCTTGGTTTTTTTAAAACTATGTTTTAAAAAATAGTAATAGAACTTGTGGCAACTATGTTTGATGTACAAATATATGATGTATAAGTTTGGGTTGATTTTAGAAAGGGTTTAAAATGGTTTGGAGATGAAAAACAAGCCAAGTGGACAAAACTAGATAAACCGTACTGGTACAATGTTGTCCAGTAGGGTACGCATACTGATACGCTGTTGTCCAGTCGATAATCAGTACCAGTACGCATACCAGTGCTCTATCTAAAAATCTGAATTTTTTTTATTGTTTTGCCAAGCTATTGGGCTATGTCTTCCTCCCCTCCAATGATGTAAATGGACCTTAATAGAGTATAAATCATGATATAATAGACCTTGGTTGGATCCAACAGATAATTAAACCCGGGATACAATTGTTGGTTATGATCCCGATTAGGGGATGCTATCACGTGGTGTCAAGTTATGCGGCATTCACGGGGATTTTTGCAAGTTGATGGGTTATCGACGTCTTAAAAAGGGCCATCGATTTTTGGGGTGTCATAGACACAAGGGATAGTGCTCGGGCGTATTGTTTCGGCAAAGGGGATTGAAGTCAACAAATCTAAGGTTAAAGCAATTTCCAACCTCTCTACACTGAAAGTCGTTAAATTCATCAAGTCATTTCTTGGCCATGCTAATTTTTATCGTCATTTTATAAAAGATTTTAGTTCATTGACATGACCATTGACCCATTTTCTTTCCAAAGATGTTCCATTTGTGTGGTTGGATGGTTGTGATGCATCATTTAAAAAACTCAAAAGCATGCTCACTATACCTTCAATTATGCGACCACCCAAGTGAAATTTACTATTTGAGCTCATGTGCGACGCGAGTGATTACGCGATGGGCGTTGTACTTGATCAACGGGAAGACAAGAGACCATATGTGATATACTACGCTAGTAAGACTCTAAATGAGGCACAAAAGAATTATACTACCACTGAAAAGAGTTGCTAGACGTAGTATATGTATTGGATAAATTTTGATCTTACTTCATTGGTTCACGTATTGTAGTCTACACTAATCACTCTGCTTTAAAGAATCTTTTGTCTACGTAGGACACAAAATCGAGATTCATTAGGTGGATCCTCCTCCTACAAGAATTCAACTTGACAATCATCGACAAAAAGGGAGTTGAGAATGTGTGGACGAACTATTTGTCCCGACTTGAAGTTCAAGATGTCGAAGAGCATATTCCTATCCTTGACTCTTTTCCCGATGAGCGTTTATTTTTTATTCATTTTATTTATCCTTGGTATGCTGACATTTGCAATTATCTTGTTACAGGACAAATTCCACCACACTGGAGCCTAGAGGATAGACGGAGATTTATGGTGAATGTGAAGTACTTTTACTTTGACAACTTGTACTTGTTCAAATACTTCCCTGACCAACTCATGAGGAGATGTGTACCTGAGAATGAAGAACAGGACATCCTTGCATTCTACCATTTCAAAGCGTGCAATGGACACTTCTCTTCCAAAAAGAATTAGGCTAAGGTTTTGCAATCAATTTTTATTAGCCTTCTTTAATTAAAGAATGTGTTTCCTTTTGTAAAAAAAGTGATAGGTGCCAAAGATTGGGTAGTGTGACCAGTAGGAATATAATGCCTTTTTCTCTCGTGTTAGTAATTGAGATATTCGATTGTTGGGGTATTGACTTCTTGGGTCTATTCCCTATGTCTTTTGGCTATCTCTATATTTTGTTGGTAGTAGACTATATGTCTAAGTGGGTAAAGGCTATCCCAAACAAGACCAATGACCACCAGGTTGTGGTCAAGATCTTAAAAGAAAACATCTTTTCGAGGTCGGGATGCCTCAAACAATGATAAGCGATGGTGGATCTCATTTCTGTAATAGTCCATTTGTATCTTTAATGCATAAGTGTGACATCACACACAAAGTGTCCACCGTTTATCACCTACAAACCAATGGCCAAACCGAGTTGGCTAATAAGGAGATCAAGAACATTCTAGAGAAAATGGTGAACCCTAATAGGAAGGATTGGTCACTTAGGTTGACCGATGCCTTATGGGCTTACTGCACTGCTTACAAGACCATTCTAGGTATGTCACCCTCCAAGCTCGTCTATTACAATGCTTACCATTTGCCAGTTGAAATGGAACACAATGTCTATTTGGCCATCAAGACCTGAAACTTCGACTTAAGAATAGCCAGAGAGAATAGGAAGTTGGAGTTGAATGAGTTGGAGGAGATTCGTAGAGATGCATACGAGAGCTCAAGAATTTCAAAAGAAAGGGCTAAGATTTTTCATGATAAATCCATTTTAAGGAAATTATTTGAGCCTGGACAAAAAGTGTTTTTATATAATTCTTGACTTTCCATATTTCAAGGAAAACTCTGATCTCGTTGGGATGGTCCCTATCTTGTCAAGATGGCCTATCCCAATGGAGCCGTGGAAATCACAAACCCCGAGGATGGTAAAATATTCAAGGTCAATGGCCAAATACTTAAGTCATTCTTCAAGGATTTTGAGGATCAAGTGATGGAGAAAGAGTAGTTAGATCTAGTTTACCTAGACCTTTTGGAGGATTAACTGTTCATGCAGATTTTAGTGTACAGATGCTTTCTGCTATCATTTACTTTTCAAGTTATTTTATTTACTTACTGTCATCCTTGTGTAGTTTTCATTCTTTAAATGTAGATTGTGGTGTTTTTTTCAAAACCTTCATACAAGGTGTTCTCTAATCCTACTTATCTTTTTAAAAGTCCTTCATTTCAATTCATATCTTTTTTGTTGCATTGAGGAGAATGAATAAATCAAGTTGGAGGGTGGGGTGCACCATTTGTATGATTCACAAATTTTTTGTGATGATACCAATTTTTGTAGTGAAATTCACATTTCACATGTTCTACATATTTTTGTTAATATTTGATAAATATGTGAAAATTTTGAAAATTTTTGTGAAGAATGTCTGAATGTTGAACTATATTCCCCCATTCAAAGTGTTATTGAATTATTGATATGATGATCTTTGCTTTGAATTGTGAATACATGAGCACATTATAGAAGTTTATCCTATGTTAAGAGTATCACATACTTGTTTGCTTTTGAACTCACCTATAAGTGCACATTTAATGTGCAATTTTGACAATTTACGAATTGGATTCACATTTTAGTGTTTGACATGAATAGTGGAGATGAGTAAATAACCATGAGAGCTTTAGGGTCAATCTTTGTTGGAGGAAACTTAAATTTACTCAAAGAACAATTTTTTAAATTCAAATATGTTCAATAATCTCATTATGTTTGTTTTGTTTAGAGTGCGTTGGGAAGTTGATTGACTTTGTTTTGAAATGCAAAATGCTCTCCCATGCTTATCTGAAAATGATCTTAGGTCATCTTTGATTTACTTTGAGCCTTAATCCTTGTTCTTCTGAAAATATTATCCCTAGTGTAGTGATTGAGCCTTATTGAAAATTCGTTTTCATGCCACACAATTGAGCAAGTCAGTGTAAAATGATAAAAATTTACCACACCTTGGTTGTTCCGAGAGCTGACTATGATTGAACATGAAAGAGAAGGAATTATGATGTGGAAACCCATCAAAGGGATGAATAATGTGGAATTCAAATGTTGAATGAAAAAAAATGAAGAGTCCAAGAAAAGGGAGAGAAAATGGGTGAAAGAAGAAAGAATAATCAAATAAAAATGAAAATGTTAAGGAAAAGAAGAAAAATAAATAAAGAGTGCAGTGATGGTGTTAGACTGGAGATCCTATAAAAAAGGAGATCTTTTTTAAATAAAGGTCATTCATTCGGAACAACCCTCTTTGTTATCCTCTATCCTTCATTTTATTTGCCTTAATATCACCCCAAGACCCCATTATAACCTTTGAAAATCCTAAATGATCTAAAGACAGCATGGGAAAAATCACACTTTTAAAGAAAAAGAAAGGTTGATTTAGTTATCTAGTTTCCTAACATTCCATTCATGAGATTATGCCAAGGTTGTTACATTTTTATGCATGTACCTTATTGTTTGGATTAAATGTGAGCATATTTTATTTTGTACAAAACATTCTATCTCACATATACACATGAAGTGCATGACAAGATAACCATAGTGTGATTCATTGTGAGAGAAACCCTTGGTGAGTTTTACATCGAAGCGAAAACTGGATAGCCGAGTGAATGTGAATTTTGTGGGGTAGATGCTTAAATTACATGTCCATTTGACACACACACAAAGTTGAAAATGAATGTGTAGGTGCATACTCTAGAATAGCATTTAAAGCCATGGTATTGCTTATGTGTACTTCCTTCGGGTATTTGAGCAATGTGTTATACAACCTTAAGCTTGTAGGATGGGGAAATAGCGCTCAATTTCTGGATATTTAGATAGAATTAGGAATACCTTTATCACTTGAACATGTGCTTTACATTTTGGGTATTTATTTTGATAGTTAAATGTAGAAATCCATGTATGTGTGTTGAAAGCATCAAAATTTTAAATCATATTGCAATTTCAGAAATGGCTTGGGGTATAGTCACTCAATTGTGGTTCACAAGAGTACCTCGTGTTTTTGGTAGAGTAGAGGGCATAAATAGGGTGTTATAATGGGTAGGGGTTGATTTTGATTAAAGTGGAATTGAGAATGGGAGCACGTAGGTTTTTTGCAAACAAGGCAAAAACTACCAGTAGTTTTGGGCCAAAAACTACCGGTAGTTTTTTGTCCAGTGCACAAAACTTGAAAATAAAGATTTTAAGTCCATTTTTTTTTGTGAACTGTTCATTTTCCCTCTTCCATCCAACCTCCCAAGCAACTTTCTCCCCCTCAAAACTTCTCTAATCTCTTCCAAACTCCATAGAACCCTCACTAACCATCAAATCTTCCATTTTTTGTGTCTAGGGTTGATTATTACGTGGATTTTACAGAAAATTTGTGAAATTTCTCACAAACCCTAGGTTTTCCAATTACTCCCCTAAATTCCATTTCCACTTTGATTTCTCCCAAAACCTTGAACTCCTCTGCAATGGCTCGATTAGGAAAGATTCCTATTGATTCTTTTGAGCTTGTGGAGCAACTCTTGAGGTGGCACAAAATGTACAGGTTTGGGTTCCCCATAAACCGCAGGCACTAGTTCTTGCAAGAGGAGTGAGGAGCGCCCTAGTAGCAGAGATAGGGGAAAGAGGAGGAAAAAAAACAAGAAATGCTGCTCACAATCAAAGGATTGAGGAGAAAAATGTCACTTATGAGCATTTCGTAGACGTGATCACTCTCAAACAGACTCATGAGGTGGTGAGAGTGATAGAGGGACATGGTATTAGGATTTGGTTTGAGCCGGTTAGTGGGTATAACCTAGCTATGTGTAGGGATTTTTAAAAGAGATTGCATGTGGCGGCTAAAGACGGGTTTATTCTCCGGACCAATGTGAGGGGTAAAGTTTTTGATGTGACCCCTGACTTGATTGCTCTCTTGATAAAGTACTAGAGGCCACCTCCAACTACCACAGTATATCCACACAACATCCAAGGGGTAAAACAATCCCCAAGTATGTGCAGTTGTGCTACGAGGACTCGACCCAATTCAAGTGTACAATTCAAGTCGAGGGCATCAAGCACTCTTACGGGATTATGAACAAGATCTTACATTACAATCTAATCCCTACGGGTGCAGAGAAGAACCCCAATGTGGAGAAGCTCACCCTCCTTCATGCGTTTATGAATGGGAAGGCTATGGATGTAGCCTTATTGATTTAGGAGTTTATCGGCCAGGCTAGAAAGTCGAAGGTGAATCTCTTATTTGCCAACCTAGTCACCAAGATGTGTTACTCCATCAAGGTCAAGGCTTATGTTTCTGATGTGCTGACACTGCCTGAGTTTGGAGCCATTGGGAAGATGAGTAGCAGTAAGCGAAAGACGATGAGTACGGGTGAAAGAGCTAGAGCCTCGAGACCCGAGCCATCGTCTGCTGAGTTGACTATTTCTAGGCCTTCCACCTCGACCCCGGTTCGCACTGTGTCACAACGCTTGGATGCTTTGGAGGGGACGATGCATGAGATTTCACTGATGATGACTAGGCTTTTTCAACATACTTTCCCTGGCGAGCCTGTTCCCGGTGTACCTCTGTCTCCTACGGCCGAACCTTCTACCTACGCTTGCATGACTTCTACAGTTATTGAGGTGGAAGTTTCTGACGATGATGACCCTGGTGACGAGGAGGAGGAGAGTGATGATTAGGATGAGGAGGAGATGGATGAGGACGATGAGTAGTTATGTCTTTGTGTTGTCTGTTTGTTTCTTTTTGTTTTAGTTGTAGATGTTGCACAGATAGAATTAGAATGATTGGCCGAGTAGAAATGTCTCTAGGATTTTGGGCTATTTTATTTTTGAATTCTAAATCCTTGTACTGAACTTTTGAATGTAATTAATGAAAAGAACCACAATTGTTTTGTTTTATCTTGCCCAAGTCTATTTCTTTAATTACATTGTGATTTTTGCATTTTGATTGCTAGCGATTTACTTGTATGAATGGATTGTTGTGGTTTTACATTGTAGGTTTGAAAATAAAGTTTGCTAGGGACTAACAAAACTCAAGTTGGGGGGTGTGATTAGCACAAAATACTGCACATCATGTATACATTTATGCCCCTTTTATACTAGCGTTTGTGGTGGAAATGGGAGAAAATGCGATTAATCAAGCAATTAATGAGTTTTTGTGTGATTGCAGGTAAAGAGTTGAAAATGGTTTGAGTTAAGCCCCCATTATAGTGCTCAAAGTCAATGGAGATGAAGGGGAGGCTTAACAGGTGACTTGGAAGGTGAAAAGATCAAGAAAAGAGCAAATCAAGTAAAAACCTACCGGTAGGTTTGCTCATAAAACTACCAGTAGATTTTATGCACTGGAGTTGGATCTACCGCATACCTTCTAGAAGGTTTTGCTCATCAGAACAAAACCTATCGGTAGGTTTTTGATCGACCTACTTACAGGTTTTGCTGAAAAATGTCAGATTCTGTAACTCAGCTCCATTTGCTTGTGGAGCCCAGCTATGCCGCTCTTACATTTTATACATCAAACCATGTCTATCTACACTAAAAATTTGAATTTGGAAGATTTAGGATAGGAAAGGAAGAGACAAAGGAAGGGAAGCATGGTGCTTGCTGGGTAGGCTTGTCATAGCCTGCCCAGGCCATCAACTCACTTCCCATTGATGGGAAGCCTGCACACACAAGCTATAGGAGTCTTATGGACAAAAAATGCAAGGAGTTACACACCATTGTTCAGCTAGAGAAGCTTTTAGAGAGAGAGGGTCTCAAGGAAAAAGACATAGTTTTAGAGAGAGAAGTTGGATTTTTGCATTTTCTTACCCATGTCACTTGTAGTAAGTTGTAATACTCTTGTAACCTTCATTTATTGCACTTTAATTTCATTTATTTCAAGTGTATTCCAAGTTTAGTTGTGTATCTTTGAATCTACCATTCTTACATTTAAGTTTTTCTTCTTAAGCTTTCCAAATGGGTATTAAATGCACTTATCTTTGTAGTTAACTTTTCTTTACATTAATACAAGTTTTAATCTTCATTTCTTCACCATGTATCTTTACACATTGTATATATTTGCATTTATTATGAATAGCTAAGTTTTTAGTTGGTTAATCCAAGGGAGATTTCCTCTTGAGTATGCTAAATCAGCTCTTTCTCATTCCTCCTCATAGTGTAAGTTGTTTGGTTTGACTAGGTTGAGTGCGGATGAGGTTGTGAGCTCTTGATACACGATAGACTTGTCATGGGGTATGCTTGAGCCTACACCTCCACATTAGTCTATCACTTGATACAAATCAATCAAGCACCGAGACACCATTGGAAGAATGTTTCGAGTTGATTTGACATTCTCAATGGAATGATCCCTTCGGATTAACTAGCCTTATTTTCATTGCATTTTAATCAAAATCTTTACTCACCAAAAACATAAATTCACAAGATTTTATACTTTTCATTTTTCTCCAAAACACCTTCACACAATTCAATATTCTTTCCCTGAGGAGACGACATTGAAATACTCAATTCCAAGTAAAACACAACACTCGAAAGTCTCTTTTCGCTTCAAGAGCATTTTTGTACACACACCACATTTTCATCCACACACACGTTTTTCCCATTTCTAACATCAAATTTGAGGGAGAGTGACACTCACCTACACACATAAGTCATATGCTTCGTCCGGGTTAATGCTTGGAGATTAGGGTGAACGACAATCAAGCAATAAAACGGTCATTAAAAGATGACATATGAAGAGTCTAAAAGTTAAAAAGGCTTCTCACTTTCGTCTCATAGGATAGATGATCATTGATGTGTATATTCTTTGCATATTGATTCCATATATATAATGGAATCATAAATTGCAAATGATGATTTAATTAGCCGAAAGAGGTTGAGATATAAACTATTAAAATCATTATAGACTATTAAAATCCTTACAAAATTAATTGTGTTAATTAGCATAATTAATTTAGCACTAATATGAATTTATACAGTTATTTGAGGGGTAATGTTGATTTTTTTATAGCCTTTTAAGAGTAGTGTAGATGTAGATATAGATATGGATAGATATAGATTGTGGTATTAAATTTGGAGGATAAACATAGCATAATTGTAGTGGTGAAGGGTAAAAGTGTAATTTTTTTATGTATAATGATATTTTAAAGTAGTATAGAAAGATGTGACTTTAAGCCTATTGGCCTTTTTTCTACCCCATTTTTCTACACAAGAATTATTCTTCTTGGTAGTTTGGACTAAATGATAATATGATAAAATAGAAGCTCGTCAGTAAGTCCTTTTACTTTCTCTTGAAGAGGTTATTTAGTTGGGGATATGAAAAGATATATCTCTTTAATTTCTCTAATTGGGGTGATTTAGTGGTGTAACACCTCGCATTTTCTTTTATATATGTATAGAGATATAGAGTAAATAATTATTATAAAAATGTGGATATGTGTAGGGATGGGTGTTTGAAGTTGGTAAATAGGAAATAATA
>CM042199.1:22660179-22679822 GCA_023539305.1 Ilex asprella | reverse complement strand
TTAACCCGACACGTAACCGTTTAACCCGACACGTTTGACACCCCTACCCGTGAGGCTGTTGAGGAGCAGTTGCGGCAGGCACAAGAGGATGTCGCAGGGCTAGCACGGCATGCACGAGAGGATGCCGTAAAGTACTAGAGGCTCGAGCGGCAGGCATGAGAGGATGCCGCTGAGGAGTTGAGGCAGTCGCAAGGGAAGACTGCTCAACTTGAGGCTGACCTTCGCGTAGCACTTGAGAGAGCTACCAGAGCAGAGGCTCAGAGGGATTCTGTTGAGAAGGCCAGGGCCAGCGCCTTCATTGACGGCTATGAAGAGCTCAGGAGGAAGGCCTCTAAAGCTTTCCCTTACTGTGATCTCTCTGACCTTAAGCCTTCTGAGGCTCTTGAGTCCGATGATGAGGACTATGTAAGTGGGAGCAGTGAGGGCCACTAGGAGTGTGTTATTTTTGTCTCTTTTGTTTTGTTGGTACACTATGTCCATCTTTTTGTCAAGAGTTCATGTGTTTGAATAACACATCACCTTTGTAAAGGTTTTTTTTGAATGGAATACAATTTTTTGAGAAATCTTGAGCAATTTCATTTCATGATTGAGAGTAAATATTTGAAGGAAAAAGGCTAACATAGACAGTTTGATAAACAAGGTAAATAACCTAAACAGTGGTCACTAACTCATGACTTACTGCCCCTGCCCCTAGCTACTGGTAGTATTTCTTTAGGTGTTGTGTATTCAATGGGTGTCCTAGGACCCTTCCTTCAAAGTTTCAAATTCTGTAGGTATCCGGTCTTACTACCTCCGTGACCGTGTAGGGTCCTTCCCAGTTGGGTCCCAATTTCCCTTCCCAGGAGTCTTTGGTGGACAGGATGACCTTCTTGAGGATCAAGTCCCCGGGTAAGAAGGCACGAGGCTTCACCCTCGAATTGTAATACTTGGTCATGCGACGCTTGTACTCTGTATTCCTGAGCATGGCTCTCTCCCTCTCCTCCTCCACCAAGTCGAAGTTGATGCAGAGGCCTTCTTCATTACTGGTAGGGTCATGGCTCTGGACCCTAAGGGAGTGTACTCCGATTTCAACGGGTATCACTGCCTCTGTTCCATAGGCTAGAGAGAATGGGGTCTCACCCGTAGGACCTCTTGGTGTGGTCCGATATGCCCATAGTACTCCTGTGAGTTCGTCTACCCACTTTCCTTTTGCGGTCTCTAATCTGGCTTTCAAGTTACAGAGTATGGTCCTGACAGTGACCTCCGCTTGTCCGTTCGCCTGTGGATGGGCGGGGCTAGAGTGGGGTTGCTTAATCTGGAGGTCCGCACAGAAAATGTTGAGGAGCTTGTTATCAAACTGCTTGGCGTTGTTGCTCACGATGGCATGAGGTACCCCGAAGTGGCAGACTAGACTCCTCCATATGAAGTCTTTTTATCTTCTGGTCTGTGATTCTGGCTAGGGCTTCGGCTTCTGCCCATTTCGTGAAGTAATCGATGACTATGACTACGAACTTGCATTGGCCTCGACTCACAGGGAGGGGACCTAGAATGTTAATCCCCCACAAGGAGAAGGGCCACGGGCTCTGAATTATGGTGAGTTCCTCGGGCGACTGTCTGGGCACAGTCGCAAAATGCTGGCACTTATCACATCTCCTGACGAAGTCTCAGGTGTCTCTGATCATGGTGGACTAATAGTATCCCTGTTTGACTGCCTTATGAGCCAATGCACGTCCTCCTCAGTGGTTTCCACATATCCGTTCATAGATTTCCCTCATGGCATAGTCCGCTTCCTTTGGGGTGAGACAGCGGAGTAGTAGGAGAGAGTGACTCTTTTTGTAAAGGATATTTTGCCATATAACATACCTGGATACCCTCAATCTCAACTTTCTAGCTTCTACTGGGTTGTCTGGGAGAGTGCCTCCCTCTAGGTAACTTCTGATAGGAGTCATCCAATTGGACTCCGATGATACACAGTGTGTCTAGACCTCCTCTAGCTTGGTGGTGCTAGGCTCAAACTGGTGACCTGTCAACACCGGTCCCATGAGTATGTTGGTGGATGCGAACTTGGTGAGAGCATCAGCCATGACATTCTCTTCTCGAGGTACATGGTGGATTTCAAAGCATGTAAACTTTATGAGGAGTGCTTGGACCACCGAGAGGTATTCCTGCATCCTTTCTTCTTTGACTTCAAAATCTCCCCTTACTTGATTGACTACAAGCTGAGAATCACTGTAAGTCACGAGACGGAGTGCTTCCATCTCTAAGGCTAACCTTAGACCCAATATGAGGGCCTCACACTCTGCTTGATTATTAGACGTGTTGAAGTGGAGGGAGACAGTGTACTTTATTGGAGTGCCATGAGGACTAATCAGTACGAGTCCAGCTCCACCGCCCTCATTGGTAGAGGACCCATCCACATAGAGTTTCCAGCATGGCGGAGAGGATGATGGGGATGACGTCGGGAGAGGACGTGAAGATGGGAGTGAGGGAGCCTGAGAAGGTGGTGCCCAAGGTAGGGTGGGCGGCGCCCTGGCTTGCCCGGTCGATGGCTCTGCCCCCTGTTCCTCCTCCGGGTCGGCGGGTCTTTGTATGGCAACTAGTCCAACTTCCTGGTTGAGAGAGTCAGTATGTACTGAACAAGTGTGCGCAGGGGCGCCTAGTTCTTCATTTTGGGACTCTTGGGGCGGTGTGGACTCTGCTACAAAGTCTGCGAGCGCCTGTGCTTTGATGGCGGCCCTTGGTTTGTACTGCACGTTAAATTCGCTCAACTCCACGACCCACTTGAGCAATCTCCCAGAGACATCAGGCTTCCCTAAGATTCTTTTGAGTGACTGATCGGTGACCACCGTGATGGTGTGACCTTGGAAGTAATGGCGCAAACGTCTGGCGGCAGTGACAAGGGCGAGAGCCAGTTTCTCTAACTCCGAGTATCTCACCTCTACTCCTCGGTAAGCTCTACTTACATGGTAGACAGGCTTCTAGATGCCCCCATCCTCTCTGATAAGTACAGAGCTTACGGTGGAGGGAGAAAATAAGAGGTAGAGGTAGAGGGTTTCTCCCGGCATAGTATGGGAGAGTAGTGGGGGTGTGGAGAGGTAAGCTTTGAGCTTCTGGAAGGCCTCCTCAGCGTCTGGGCCCCACTAAAAGAACCTGCGGAGGATCTTAAAAAAGGAGAAACATTTTTCAGCAGATTTTGAAACAAACCTGCTAAGTGCTGCTATTCTCCCATTGAGGCGCTGGACCTCCTTGGTTGAGGCAGGGGACTTCATCTCCAAGATCGCTCTGATTTTATCTGGGTTGGCTTCAATGCCCTTTTTATGGACCATGAAGTCTAAGAACTTCCCCCAGCCTACGCCGAAGGTGCATTTTTTAGGGTTCAACTTCATCTTGTAGGCTCTTAGCACATCGAAGGTCTCCTGTAGGTGTGCGATATGATCTATGGCTGCTACACTCTTTACTAACATGTCATCCATATAGGCCTCCATCGTCTTCCCAATCTGGGCCTCAAACATTCTATTAAAGAGGCGCTGATATGTGGCACCGGCGTTCTAGAGCCCGAAAGGCATCACCCTATAGTAGTAAGTACCTCTGGGGGTGATGAATGAGGTCTTCTCTTGGTCTAGAGGGAACATGCTAATCTGGTTGTAACCGGAATAGGCATCAAGAAAACTCAGGAGCTCGTGTCCCGCCCTGGCATCAATAAGTAGGTCGATTTGTGGGAGAGGATAACTGTCCTTGGGACAGGCCTTATTGAGCTCCGTAAAATCTACGCAGAGGTGACATTTCCCATTGACCTTTATCACCATTACCACATTAGATAGCCATTCTGGGTAGGCTACCTCTCTCACTGACCCATTAGTCAGCAACTTGTCTACCTCTTCCCCCATGGCTTGCCCTCTCTCAGTGCTCACACTCCTCAACTTGTGGTGGACAAGCTTATATCTGGAGTCAACATTCAGTCGGTGGGAGGCCACCTTTGGGTCGATGCCCTCTAAGTCCTCATGGGACCAGGCGAAGACGTCTGTGTTTCTCCTGAGGAAGTCTACCAAAATAGATGTCAGCTCCTGGGAGAGTGAGGAGCCCAGGTAGACTTTCCTCTCTGGAAGGCCATCATCTAGTATTATTGGACGAAGCTCCTCTACTGGTTCACCCTTCTCTAAGGTACTATCGTCCTTAGGGTCAAGGACCTCGACCTGGAGTGTCTCATTCGGTCTCTTAGCCATCATAGAGGCCACATAACACTCTCTGGCTGAGACCTGGTCTCCTCTAATCTCTCCAACCCCATTGGAAGTAGGGAAGCGGAGGAGAAGGTGGTAAGTAGAGGGTATTTTCCTTAAGGCATTGAGGGCAGGACGTCTAAGTATTATATTATAAGCAGAAGGGCAATCAAGTACAAGAAAATTTACCATAATAGTAGAGCTCCTTAGTGCGGTCCCTGTTGTGACAGGCAGGGTGATGGATCCCAAAGGCTGGACTCTCTCTCCCGAGAAACCAACCAAGGGAGTCTTGACTGGCTGTAACCTTTCTTTTTCGAGGTGAAGGCTGTCATAGGTTGTGGCAAATAGGATGTCGACAGAGCTTCCACTGTCAACTAGGATCCTCCTGACTTGGTAATTGGCCACCATCAGAGTCAAAATTAAAGGGTCGTCATGAGGGGTCTGGACTCCCACCAGGTCTCTGTCTGAGAAGGTAATGACCTCCTCCTCCCCATGTCTTGGGGTCTTCATTGGGCGAGAGTCATGAGACTCTGTCTGTCTAGCTTTACAAGCGTGCGCCTTCCTAGCGGAGTTGGAGTCACCTCCTCCTCCTAGTCCTCTGACGATGGTCTGAATCTTACCGAAGGGCTGCTGGTGTTCCCGTTCTCCATGCGGAAGGGCAGGTCCTCAACCAACCACATACTGTATGAGATGAACCCGTTGGATAAGCTCCTCAATCTGCTTCTTCAGCTGAAAGCAGTCGTCCGTATCATGTCTATGGCCGTGGTGGAAGAACAATACTTAGTGAGATTTTATCGCTTGGGGTCAGACTTCATCTTTTTTGGGTCAGCGGATGGCTGGGTCATCCTGTATCTGGAGTAGGATGTGCTCCACCGAGGCATTAAGTGGAGTGAATGGCTATCGATCCCTCGGGGGTAGTGGTCCGAGGCGGTCCTTTATAGAGACCCTCTCGGCTTTCTTTCTCTTGTTCTCAGTCTCTCTTCGGTCTTCTCGACTGTCTTTCCTTTTCTCCCCACGGGAGGACTCACCTCTACGGGCTTTGGTGACGTCCTCGGCGTTCATATATTTTTGGGCCCTAGATAGTAACTCAGGCATGCTAGAGGGCGACTTTTTGATGACTGAGAACATAAGACTAGAGGTGCAAAGTCCAACGATAAAGGCGGCTAAGGCTACCTTGTCATCTGGTTCTTCGACTTGGAGGACCTCCTCATTGAAGCGGGCAAGGTAGCTACGGAGGCTTTCGTTCTTATCCTGCTTATTGGTGAGCAGATGGGTTACTGGCTTTTGATGGCGGCGTCCCCCTATGAAGTGGGAGACGAAAGATTTACTTAGCTCTGCGAAGGATCGGATGGAAGAGAGCCTGAGTTTGGAGAATCACTGGCGGGCGGACCCCTTTAAGGTGGTAAGGAACGTCCTGCACATGATCTCCTCAGGCACATTGTGGAGCTGCATGAGGGACTTGTAGGTATCCAGATGGTCGAGGGGGTCTCTGTTACCGTCGAAGGTCTCGATGTTAGGCATCTTGAACTTCGAAGGTAGTGGGTAGTTGACAATATCAGGGATAAAGGGCGTGTCAGTGCGTCTCATCAGGTAGTCCACGGTCGTAGGCGTCTGTGCCTTGATGGCGTTGAGGGCGTCGCCAAGCTGGTTTTGCACCTCCCTTATCTTCTTGTCCCACTGGTTGGGGACATCCTCGGTCGGATGGCGGTATTGGTTCTCATGATCTCCGTATTGACTCTCTTCTTCATCCTTCTGCGCATGCACATGAGAAGGGTGGATGCGAGAGCTCCCTACGCGTTGAGGAGGGACTGCTAGGCGAGGGGCGCCCTGCGGTCGCAAGGTATTTTGGCGAGGGGCCCCATGTTGAGGGGCTGCTTGACGCTCGTGAGGTACAGGTTGTTGTTCCTCCCCAGTTGGAGGGACTGAGACTACTCCTTCTAGATGAGGGGCAGCACCTCCTTGGGTGAGCATTAGTTGGATGATCTGCTGATTTGTTTCACCAGTAATTGCATAGTCTGGAGAAGTTATTGTTACTGACCAGTAGGAGCCACAATAGTGGATGGTTCAGACGGTGTGAGGGGAGGTGGAGCCTCCTTCCAGTGGGCCGGGTTGGGGTCTCCCGGCTGTTGGCTCATCGATCGGGTTGTGATCGCCATGGAGTGAAAAAGAATGGAAAACTTAGTCGTTTTTCACATACGGCGCCAAACTGATGATGCACAAATCGGTCTTTGAGTGAGATCAACAGTCACGAGTGTGATTAATGAGTGGTGATGAGCAATCAATGACAATCAAGTATGAAAACAGTAAATAAATGAAAAACACAGGATTTATAGTGGTTCGGCCGTGGCCTACGTCCACTTTCTTGAATGGCAGCGGTGGCCGGCGATCTTTATTAATTTATCAAGGTACTCCAAAGAGTTTACAGTGCTTAGAGAAAAGGGAGATCAATGTGTGTAGAGAGGTGTAGTGTGTGTAGGAGCTTCAAGGTGTAGAGGTTTGAATGTGGTGGCAAGGTAATTCTGTCCTCCATGTGGGAAGGGGTTTATATTATATAGGCTCACCAAGGCGGTGAGGTGGTGACGTGAGGAAGGGGTCTTTCACTATTTTAGTAAGTGCAATTTTGGTAGGAGTAGACCTCTTTGGTAAGCATAGTTAAGGTAGGAATAGATCTTTGTATCCCGATATTTTCTCCCTCTTGTCCCTATTTCATCGGAGGCCTCTGAGCTGAGCCAGGCTTGATCCTCATCTTGAGCTGGTGTGACTTGGACTTGTCTTGGACTTGGATTGGAGTATGAAAGAGCAAGGAGGAGAGGACCAAGGGGCAAGCCACACCCACATGGAGCCATATGGGCGGCACCCACTTGGCTTGGAGGAGGCGTATGCCTCACTTGAAGGCTTGGGCGTTGGCTATTTGATTTCCTTGGACTCTCTTCACTATTCACCTCCGATTTCACTATTCACCTCCGATTTACTATTCACCTCCGATTTACTATTCAACTCCCTTTGACGAGTGGACCCAGCTCCATGAATCTTGACGACTTGGGCTCTTTCGTGGGTCCTGGATGTTTGGGCCTTTTCTCAGTTCATTGGGCCTAGCCTAGTTAAATTCGGGCTCGTCAAATTCAATTGACAATTCAAATGTTTTCTTAGTTTAAAGATATACAATGTTTTAACATACACTTAATTCATTATGTCTCCATAATTTTTTTAGTTGTGGAATTAAATATGACTTGGTACATTGTAATTATAGTATTTTTGATCAAACATTATAAAGAAAATCACAGAAATATAACAAAAGAAGAAAAGTTTTTTTTTTTTGTCTTTTCTTTGTTAAATCCAAAAGATATTTTGGGACCAATCAAAAAGAAAGGGAGAAACTCAAAATGGGATGGAGGGACTAAGGCATTAGAAGTGAGTAACATCTTTATAGCAAGTATTATTGGCCGTTTGGATAAAACAAATGGGGGAAATACCAGAAAGGCGAGCAGAGCTAATGATAAGTGAACGTGGTGGATCAATTTGCTTTGGTTTGAGTTAATTTCCCTCTTGAGTGCCGAAAGAGATATAAATAAGGGTTAATTGTATTATAGGACCTCAAAGTATAATGTTTATCTCATTTAGATCTTTAATTTTTTAATTGCATTATTTTGATCTCTGAAATATTGAATATGTTTTTATATAATCTTTTAAACTGACAGCGTCCAAATTACTAATAATTTGTTATCATAAAACTTATCACGTCATACTTAAATATGAAAAAAAAATAATTTAGATAATTCTTGACCAAATTTTTACTCGAGATAGTTACTCAAATTACACAGTTTTAATTATGAGTTACCCAAATATTGGTTAAAAGCTATTCGTATTATACAATTTTTGTCAAGAACTACACAAATTTTATTTTAGAGCTATCAATATTATTTTTTGACCATATTTAAGTATTACGTCACAAGTTTATAATAAAAAATTATTAATAATTTGGACGTTGTCTGCTTGAAATATTATATAGAAATATATTTAATATTTTAGATATTAAAATGATACAATTAAAATATTAGAGATTAAAATAAGATAAATTTTATACTTTAAAGACCTCTTGTAATTAACTTTTAAACGAAAGAAAAATATAAAAACGTTTTGAGGAGGGAGGGTGGTTTGCAAGGCGGAATTCAAAATATTTCTTTAATTTTAAGATTGAACATAGCTATTATTGTTGCATCCTATGATGAGTGAAGGATCTTGAAAGCTCCCCCTCTTCTCCCTGGCCCTCATCCCAACCCCTCTCTCTCTCTCTCTCTCTCTCTCTTCATTGGGTCAGTGCCTTTGGTTTGGGCGTTGTTCTGGTCATTGAGCGTGCGATCAATATAGGAAAACAAACAAGGAAACGAAGCATTTTCAACAGTTGAAAGTTGGAGCACGAATTCATGACCGTCTCAGTCGCCATTAATAGAAAAAGTTCAAGTTCTTGTATATGCTCCAACAGCGGCAAAAACAGCTTTTGAAAGAAAACCCTCAAGTGCATCCGAACTCGAAAGAAATGCCAAGGTTTATCGAGATCTGGAACATCCCATTCTCGGATTCGTTTATTCTTCTAGTATGATGAGACCAGATTCGAAGACGGAACTGCCAGTGCTAGTGCTTCTGCTAGGGTTTCGCCGCAGCCATATCCATTTCTGTTGTTACCCGGCGCAGGAATTTCGAATTCTTGATGACGACCACCAAACGTGCTTATAAGCTACGTATCCTTTTCTTTTTCTTGTTTCTATTTGTTTGTGTGAATCTGCATTTTTCTCGAAGAAAAATAAAACAATTTAAAACTAGAAATGAAGAGCAATTTAATGCCTTACGCTTCCGATTGCGTGGGGTTTTACTGGCACGGCTGCACTGGTAAGAAAAAAAATAAGGCATATTGATCAGTTTCTTATACAGATCTCGTGTGCTGTGCTTGATAGATTGATCGGTTCAGAAACAAGTAGCTGTAAATACTTGTTTTTTTGTTCAATATGCTAGCAGTCCTAATGGACTGGGGGAGAAATGCATAAATTTCAGCTACTGAGAAGTGAACAAGAACGATAATGTGTATTTACCCTTGACCACAAATTCTGATAGAGGAATTTGTCGCTCATGCTTCCAGTGTCAATTGTCTCAAGATTGGCAGGAAGTCATCGAGGGTTCTTGTCACTGGCGGAGAAGATCACAAGGTTAATTTGTGGGCCATCGGCAAACCGAATGCTATCCTGGTCAATTCCCTTTTCTCTATCTGTTCTTCATTACAATTAAATTCACTTTTTATTTTATGTGCTCTCTTTTCTTTTTGGTGCTTCACAATTTCAAACTTGTGGATGTGCATCTTCATCACTTGCACAATTCATTATTCGAACTCCTTTTTGTGAGTTCATGTTTTCGAGATGAATCTATAAGAATTCCTTTAAGTATGGTCATGCCATAGCCTTAACAATTATTCATGATCCTAGAGATGATAAAAATCTGTTAGTTACTATGATAACATTAGCCTTTTATTTCAAAATTTTGCTTAAAAATTTTCCCAACTCATGTCAAAACCAATTTGCATTGTTATCGACATTGATTTCTTTAAAGATAAACAAGGATCTTTCTAGTAAATGGTGACCGTATAACTTATTTGTTTGATCTGTTACCTGTGGCAACTTGTGCAGAGTTTGTCTGGCCATTCAAGTGGAATTGATTCAGTCAGCTTTGATTCTTCAGAAGTGTTGGTAGCTGCAGGAGCAGCAAGTGGTACAATCAAGCTTTGGGATTTGGAGGAGGCAAAGAGTAAGCTTTTTCATATTTCATTGAATGCGCAAATTATATTCTGTGGTGTGCTATCATGTAAAGGAAATTCTTTCATTGCAATTTGATTTCTTTTTGTAGTAGTTCGCACCCTCACTGGTCATCGATCCAACTGCATATCGTTGGACTTCCATCCCTTCGGAGAGTTCTTTGCATCTGGATCGCTGGATACAAATCTAAAAATATGGGATATCAGACGAAAAGGGTGTATCCACACATACAAAGGTCACACTCGAGGAGTCAATGCTGTTAGATTTACACCAGATGGCCGTTGGGTTGTATCTGGTGGAGAGGATAACAGTGTAAAGGTTAGAATTGGTTTTCTTCTAAATTCATACAGCATATGGTGGTCAGTCAGCACTTTGCTTATGTGGTGTGGCAAAGTTTTCTAATATGATTAACAATGGAGCTGAGGGTATGTCAGGGATGGGGTCACCTCGTCATAGTAGTTTTTGTGTTGAGTGCACTGAATCCATCTTTCCTTGTTGTACACTAAGTCATTCAATGGCTAGCATCTTGTTCAAGGTTTAAAATAATGGCTACCATCTCTGTTATGGGGCGACTTATGAGAAGAAATAAAATCACATCTGGCCGTTGGCCATGATGGATTTAGATCCTAATAAATCCCCAAATTGTCACAAGATGGTAGCAACTGCATGCCAGAAACATCACCTAAGCCTTTGATATCAAAACATGCACATTTTTGGACATACATGGACCCTACTTGAAAATATTTGGATGACTACGACATATCTTTGGGAAGTAACAATGGCATGGGTCATTGTACCAATTCAGATCTTTCCACTCTAAACTGTCAAAGGTGATGTTTGTAGTAGTAAATGGTTGCTTGAATGGATACACATATGCAATACATAGGAATATATGAATGTGGAATGAAATTGATTTGGAAAAAAATGTGCAAAAGTTTGAATGATAAAGTTACATTTAGGGGGGCTTCTTTTCTTGTTCATTCACCCGATATAATACAAATAGATAAAAATTCGATTTGAGAGAGTGTTTTCTGTTTTTTTTTTTACATATTTTTGGATTGCTACGCGTGTGGAAGTGAAAAAAATTATCTAAGGGGAATGAATAAACAAGGGACTTGCAAAAATAGTTAAGCAACAAACAAATCACGGTACTGATGTGCTTAGTTGTTTTATTATCAATGGTCTATGTGCTTGACCTATATTGGATTCAGTGCTGGATTTATTATCATAGATAGTGAAAAATGATAATTGGTGAGAATTTCCATGTTCAATTTCAAATTAATTGTTTTATCTTTTTAAGGTTATATCCATATAATAAAACAGGAGTGCATTTGAATTTTATCCTAGTCATATTTTCCCCTCAAAACTATCACCAATCACTTACTTCACCCATCATCCCTTGTCAGACTCAAACATCAAATCGCATCACTCATTTCTATCACATGTTTAATCATTTATATATTTTCTCCCTAAAAATATCGCATTACTAATTTTATCATATATTTAATCATTTAATATTTGATTAATTTGCAGTTAATATATTTTAAAAATTTTAATATAGTGGGATTGATTTTTTGGACTCTCGAATTTTATATTTTATCGTGCCTGACTAGTGATTTTAGATTTGAAAGGTGTATATTTATAATTTTCAAGGGGTTATTGTCCAAAATAAAATTTCACACCTTCGATTTCAGTTATCATGGCATAGCATCCGTTTGGTAATGCATGGTACAATTATTGTTACTGTTATAAAAAAGCATGATTTTGTTGGTGGTTTCTTTTTGTCATATATTGAAACCTTTTGTTTAGGTTGGAATAAAACTCATGACGTATCATGCATAATTCGCTATTTCAACAGCTTAGTCTGCAAGTGACACATCTTGTGCAAAGCTTTTTTCTATACTTTCTACACTAATTACCTAGAGTCATAACATATAAATTTATATTTTCATTGCTGAGTCTGCAAGTGTGTTTGTAGTCCTTATTGTTACTAATTACCTAGAGTCATAACATATAAATTTATATTTTCATTGCTGAGTCTGCAAGTGTGTTTGTAGTCCTTATTGTTATAACACTATTGTGACAGCTCTGGGATCTAACTGCGGGAAAGCTGTTGCATGATTTTAAGTTTCACGAGGGCCAGGTTCAGTGCATAGATTTTCATCCACATGAGTTTTTGCTTGCGACAGGTTAGAGAAACTTTTGGTATGAATATGATGCAACATTTTTTGCATATCAACAAGCAAGTTCAAATGAATCTAATCCATGTCCTTGGTGGGAATTACATTCTTAGATTTCAAACGTAATTTATCAAAAGTTTTAATCCTTCGCATGTTGGTGTGATATTAATACATCAAATTCCTTTCATGTTGGTTTTTTTAGCTCTAACTTATTCTAATGTAAGTAATAATGGCGAATTTTCATTTTATTTTTTGGGTTATTAAGTTTAAGTTTTGTATACATTATGAAACTCTATGATGAATATGGAAAGATGGCAGCAAAATGACTATGTATGACACAACTGTAAAAATTGTCTTTCATACTGACTACTAATAAACTTAATTCAATACAGTATTGTCCCTATTATTGGCGGTCAATTAAATGTATCTTGTTTTGACATTGTGCTCAATCAAGGTTTATATATTCTGTTTATCCCGAACCTATCACATCCTTTTTAATATCTCATTCAAAGTTAATCTTGGTTTGCCTCTACCCTCACACATTATCAAAAGATATCACATGACTCTTTCTTCCTTATTTTAATAGATTTTCTATAAGCATGTCTAAACCACCCAAATTGATTTTTGCTTAATTTATCACTTATTGGTAATACTTATGTGGTTTTACGAACATATTCGTCCCTAATTTTTTTCTTTCTGGTTCTATTATAAATCCATTTTAGCATACTTATTCCATTCCATAGTTTTTGGGAGTGTTGTTTCTAGTTGTCTAACTATCCCTGAACCAATAAAACAATGGGCCCTATTTGTATGTCTTTGAATTTCTTTAAAGGTGTGTGCTAACCATTGGAAATATCTTTAGTCAATATTGTAGATAGCATCAAGAGAAGATGCCAACCCAAGTCAAATAACAACTCAAAAGATCCATGAGCTCCATAGAATAAAATAACATTTAAAACTCCTACGCTATCTAAACTTATCTTAAACAATTATTGGAAGTAACAAAATTGTGACCAATTGAGCTTGCATAACCTCAAATAACTATACTATGTGAAAATACTAGATCCCTTTGTGCTCAAAATTAATGGTTCAGATAGCCACTACAAACACTTTTTCCTGAATTTATTTATCATTGATTATTTATCTGTGATGCCCCAAAATTCGGATGTCCTTTCTCAACTCGTTGATCACCCATCAACCTACATAAATACCAGTGAGTCCCGTATAACCCAATACCACGTTGTTACATCTCATTCATCGGGATTATAACCAAAACATAATTTGGGTAAAGTCTCATTTGTACCGGAGCACTATCGAACACATAACTTGTACACATATTAACCACATGACTATTTTAAGGTCCAAACTCTAATAATTATGTCTCATTATTCTCCATTTACATCATCCAAGAAGAGCGTTTAAGATGTGAAGGCTTGGCCATGTTACATTTCAATTTTTCAAGTTTTGGGAAGAAGTACCGGACCTATCGGTACGTCGATACCAAGTTGTGTCGCTCAAAATTTGGGAGTCCTTTCTCAACCCGTTGATCATTCATCAACCTGCGAAAATACTTTTGAGTACCGTATAACCCGATACAACGTCATTACACCCCATTCACCGAGATCATAACCAAAACATAGTTTGCGCAGAGTCTCCTTTGTATCGGAGTACTACCCAACACATAACCTAGACACATATTAACCACATGACCATTTCATGGTCCAAACTCCAATAATTAGGTCTTATTATTCTCTATTTACATCATCCAAGGAGAGCGTTCAAGATGTGAAGGTACCACTTACACGAGGTACCGGTACCTCTTCTTAAAACTTGAAAATTGAAATGTAACATTACGGAGCCTTCACATCTTGAACGCTCTTCTTGGATGATGTAAATGGAGAATAATTAAGACATAATTATTGAGGTTTGACCCTTGAAATAGTCATGTGGTTAATATGTGTACAGGTTGTGTGTTGGGCAGTGCTTCGGTACAAAGCAGACTCTGCCCAAACTATGTTTTGGTTATGATCCCGGTTAATGGGGTGTAACGACATGGTATCGGATTATACAGTACTCACGGGTATTTTCGCGAGTTGATGGGAGATCAACGGTTGAGAAATGACCCCCAAATTTTGGGACGTCACATTATCCTTCAATGATTTGGGTATTCTGGTGGAGCCTGCTTGGTCACAAACCTGTACTGCATTGTCCATGTTTTCTTTCTTGTTTTTCTACAATCATCATTGTCATCCTCGTTATTGCTTGAACTTTAATCTTGGTATTTCACAGGTTCGGCTGATAAAACTGTTAAATTTTGGGACCTAGAAACTTTTGAGCTTATAGGTTCAGCTGGTCCTGAGGTGAATATTTGTTTTTGTCTTTTTGGTATACATTGTTATTTTGTTTCTCTTACTTTGATACAAAGCCTTCTAGTTTATAGTATATTGTTTCCTTGTAAATAATGGGCGGATCATGTCTTAATTCCAGACCACGGGGGTGCGTTGCATGACCTTTAATCCTGATGGAAGAACCATTCTTTGTGGTTTGCATGAAAGTCTGAAGGTAGGCTCTTCTTCTAGTCTGCTGTTTGGGTACACATGTTTAATCAAAACAATGGTGTTGTATATTATATCAATTTTTACACAAGTTTGTATGCTATTTTATAGGTTTTCTCATGGGAACCAATCAGATGTCATGATACAGTTGATGTGGGATGGTCTAGATTGTCAGATCTTAATATTCATGAGGGGAAGCTTCTTGGATGTTCTTATAATCAAAGTTGTGTTGGTGTCTGGGTCGTAGATATCTCGGTATAAATCAGCTTTACTCCACAATAAGCTGTTCATGATGACTGCTTTGTTTCTTTTCTGAATTTCAAGGTGATGTATGTTTTGTGACCTGACACACGTTGCAGCGTATTGAACCATATGTATTGTGCAATACTACTCGACAGAACGGTCGTCCAGAACCAAAATCTAATCCAAGTGGGAATTTATCTGTACTGACTGAAAACACTGCAAAGGCAAGTTTGGGCAGGCTGTCTGTTTCGCAAAATTCAGATAAAGTGAAGGAAACAAAATCTCTGGGGAGGCTTTCAGTATCACAAAACCAAGATCCTGTAAACAAAGAGTCTAAATCTTTTGGAGGTATGCTATTCTTTGTATAGTTTGTTTCCTTATTAGTGATCTATTATTGACCTTTTTTGGTGTCCATCTTTTTTTAATCTTTTTACTCTTTGTTTTCGTTCAATTGCTCATTCCACAATCTTTTTCCAAGTTCAACTTTGATATTTGTTCAATAATCTTAATTCATCCAGTGGATAAAGCCACAGGGAGTGCACCTGGTACTCCTCAAAGGATAAATTTAAGTATTGGTCTGAAGACATCCCCAGTTAGTTCAATGACAAATCCTAGTGCAACAGCTCCAAAAAGGAATATTGCAAAGGTTCATTCAACAGCCAGTGCATCAATTCTCAACACGTCAGACGTGGTACCTGTAATTGTCCCCAGGAATAACGCAAGGTTGGAGCAGGCAGGTGAATCCAGAAAAGGCGGAGTTACTGGAAGAATGATGCCATCATTACCTTTGCAGACAAAACCATCTGATTTTAGAAAGTTTTCAACTATCAGGGATGACTTGGAGAGGCCTCTTACATCCACAGAGTCTGAAAATGAGGTGTTTAAGGCCACTGAATTGAGTGGGGTAGCAGATAGGAAAACTTTTCCAGCAGTTAAGAGCTCAGTTGTACCTGTGGCTGAGAGGAATGTAAGGGATGATAGGTGTATTGTATCTGGAAAACCTCAAATTAGCATATTGACAGAGCCACGGGCCAGCTTTTCACATGAAAATTGTATGTACCCTTTTTTCCAGAAGTGTACTTATTCTCCACTCCATTGATTTAGTGATTCTTTTTGGATCCTTCTTTGACAAGACTTAGTGTGTGCTTATGCTCAACCTTTCCTTTATTATATTGCTTGTCGGATCAGTTTTAGGCAATAAAATAGATAGAGCTTATGTTCTCTAGGATTGGAAGAATTGTATTATGCCTGTTGTTATTTGTTATTCTATTATAGATCATCAAACATAGCTTATCTTCATTACTTTTTCATCTAAGCCTCATTGTTCTGGTCATATTAATTAACTTGCAACTATTGAATTTCTGATCTGACCACCAATTAGAATTAACTGTACTTTTTCGCATAAATCTCCTTAATCTGAATTGAATGTTCCTTCTTACTTGTAGATGTATGAGGTGTCGCATACTTGAGCCACCCTACCCCCTATTTTTTTGCCCGTAATAGCATATTGTATGATTAATGGCAGTTAAAGTATCACAAGATTTACTTTGGATATTATTTTGAATTCATTGATATAGGTGTCTGTAGCTTCGAATTGATTGTTATTAATGTTAACCTCAATTTTTTGTTGCAGATGATTGTGTGCAAAATGCAACCAGAGATGCTTGTTCTCTCGAAGGTCAAAAAGGAGGTATATCCCTTCATGTTGTTGGGTGCTGTTTGTAAGCTAGCTAATGAAAACTGACTCATTGTACTGAACCAAATATTTAGGAAGAACACGATCACTTGTTGCAAGCTGGGAGAAGAAGGAAAGATTTCCTTATCATGAGGGTCTTGCTTCCATCAGTCTCTCTGAGACAGTATCTACTGTTAGCACTCTTGCAGCTGATGCGGTATGTAGTGTTGTATGTTGTACATTCTGTTATCTTTCTTTTACTTGTGGCTGTGATAGCAGAGATGATGCAACTTCTGGGCCTACTATATTATTCATCCCTTAGACATATGTTACATTGAAACCAGGGGGACTTTGTTACATTTTTTGTGGCTCTACATTCTACCAGTCTCTAATATCGATCTGTCTTTTGTGGCTAGTAAAAATCATAATATGTAAGAAAAACCTTTTTTTCCCATGTTAGTTAGATTCCATAAACTTAAAAATGGGCTTCTCAAATCACTTTGGCTCAATGGGAAAATCAAATGGAGTACCTAACAACGCATTTTCACAGGCCAAGAACTATGAGATCAGATCAATACGATCGTTCTGGTTCATCCGTAGCACTTGACTATCATCCATGGCCATACCTACTCTTCTGACCTGATCCATAAACCTTAAAATTCAACAAATGATTCGTCTGATCCTTCTACCGTATGTAGTTCTTTGCTTATTCAATTTAAAATGCTTCCTTTTCTTAAAAAGTAAGTAAATTTATCTTGTAAGCAGATGATAACACCTGAGTTTTACTGCAGAAACTTTGAAAATTGATTGATGGCCCCAGCCTCTTGTTCCAGTGAGTAATGGTTTTGCTGTGTATGTTAACGTAAAGGGCCCAGCCCATAAAGAAATATTAAATGTAGGTATTACATATTGCCTAAAGAGGAGCACATGTAGCACATTTTGCTTTAGGTTGGAAATATGGGTGGCTCACACTGTATGTATTGTATGCTAGCATGATTTTTTTTTTTGTAAGAAATAACAGCTTTGGATAATTCTGGGGCTGTAATTATATCTATTGCAGAATATTAAGACGTTACCTATTTTCTGTTTCTCCTTGGCCTTGTGTTAAGGTTGCCCAATGTTTTGAGATTGGTATTGTTGGCAATGGATGATATTCGAAGTGCCTGTCAATTTATTATGAGAATCAATTATTTAAGTCATGATACGAGTACTCATAAGAATTTTAAATCTCAGCCTGTTACATGATTTGCTTATCGCATTTGGTTTTGACATTGGCTTTGAAGCATTACCTCCTTTTGGAGCTGATTTCGGCAGTACTTTTGATTTGACCTGCCTTGCTTTCCTAGCTAAATTTGTAATTATTATAGGAGAGTCATACTAGATATGCAAATTTGTTAGAGCCCTCTACGTTATGCAAATAATATAATAGTGTACTTTTCCAGTCAAAGATCTTGTCAAAAAATACTAGATTTTTGATTTCCCCTCACTTGGATCTGAGCTTAAATCTTTTGACTCTGTCGAATATGGTAAGTCATTGGATTGGAGTCTTTAGTTTATTAAGAAAAAAAAAAGAGAAATAATTGGAGTCATGATTATACTTGTGAGCTGAGAGACTTGCCAGATGCACATGTTGTAATCAGACATAAAGGCCATTAGAGCATAGTTGTCAAACCACGTATTGGAAGGTTTTTTATTTTTCAAAAATAGTGTATTGTATTGCATTGTGTATCGTAAGATACGCGCAATTTTAATTTTTAAATAATTATATATGTACCTTTGTAAAAAAGTCATAGACTCATAATAACATAGCATTTGTTTAATATTCTACTAACTATTCAAGTTATCAACATAGTTCAGTAATATCAAAATGCAAAGACCTTTAATTCAAACTTCTAATTTCAACGGAATGAACAACCTTAATATTAATTAGGAATTTTGAATTAAATTGAACAATATTAACAACAAACTTTATTTATTTTATTTTAAACCATAACCACTAAAACGACGTTGTTTCACTAGTTAGTGATTTAAAAATAAGTTTTAGGATAAAATAATGTTATTTCAGCCCCAAAAAACCAAAATAAAAAAAATAAAAAAACAGAATCGTCACGTATTGTACGTATTTGATGTATCGTATTGTATCATGCGTATTGTATCGTGTATCGTACGATACAGTGCAAAATGATACAGAGACACGATATGTATTGTGGAACGATACTATTAACTATGCATTAGAGCATATGCTGCCGCGGCCAATAATGTCTGATTATTATCAACCTGTTTCTTGTTTATTTTGATCTACATCTAATACCTGACGTGTAAAATGCTTAAATTTTTTTGCTGTTTCTGTTTAATAATGTCAATTATATTAATTGGCATGTCTTCTTCTTCTCCTTAATACTTGTACTACAAACAGAGGCGGTACCCTTTTTCTGCTGAAATGGAAATAGTGCCTGTTAACGATGAAGATGCTATTGCAGACTTAGTGGAACAACATGATCAATTTACTGGTTCAATGCAGTCTCGTTTAGTCAAATTAAAGGTAAAATATTTTTTACATCAGTTTGAAGCTTATTCTAAGGGCATAGCTAATTTAATTATCCATTTCTTTGTATAATTATGAATATAATCATCCTAATACGTTTGATAAGTAAAATGAGTGAACATTATCATTATTATTGTTGTTGTTGTTGTTGTTGCTGTTAATATTCTTATTATTACTATTCTAATTATTATTTATGATTCTCATTCTCATTCTCATTGTAGTTAAGAGATTAGGTGGCACAAAATGTTTTCATTTTAGTATCTTCTCATTTTCAATGAACTTACATGGGTTTTGACTGGTTTAAATTTTAGTAATCAAAACTAAAATGACTGGCTTGAATTTGACATTGGAGTGTACTGCATCTAAGACTAATCATAGGCTGTAGTATATTTGATATGGAAGGATACTTGGGAAAGTGTAAGGGGCCTAAAGGAGCCCTTCTACTTTT
>CM042199.1:22608832-22659779 GCA_023539305.1 Ilex asprella | reverse complement strand
AGGGGGAGGGAGAGGGGGGAAGGGGGCTTGAACCCTTGATGTCAAAAAGGCAAAGCCTTCACAAGGTAAGAAGTACCATTGAATTCTATAATTAGCTCATTGCTTTGCTCAAAAGTCTGCCTGCATATTTTCAGAATCCTTTAGCATGAAAAAGTGACATTCAACCATGCAGAGAAGGACAAGATGTATTTTTAATGACAGAGCCTCTAATAACTTTGGTCCACCATTTAATCAAAGAAGTTTCTCTAGAAAAGTGACCCTGCACCCAAAGGTTTCTTAAATTGAAATTGGCAACATGAAGGCCATGAAGAAGAATTATACATGCTTTTCCCACTTGGTGGAATATAATAAGATGTCTCCCAAGAAATTCCTTCAGATCATATTAGGAAACTATGATTAAACATGTTGAAGTTTTAAAACCTATCACTTCGGAGTGCAGGCCTTGTTAAAAGTGATAGCATTCTTCTCTATGGACTTTAAACTTAAACTCCTTTATAAAGGAACCGGGAAGAATCTTGTCACGTTCATATCCTGTCTGACCTTTTGATTGGCAGACTAGTCACGAAAGGATTGGATTGTACATATCCGCCAATTTGATGCCCATTTGATGAATAGTTTGATGTTGAACAGCCTCCTGGCAATAGATGAAGGAAAAGAAAAGAGAAAATAAATGGGTCGATGTTTGGTACGCACACAAAAGTGAACTGAAAAGTTTAGTGCAAGGGAGGGATTGGAATTTATGATAGGCTTTATCAAACATACGGGAAAGTGTCACATCCCTTGAGATAGTGTATAGGCTATTGCAGCTAGGATTCTTTGGCAATTGAACCTAAGAGGTTTGCCAAATTTATTCCATAGCATTTTGCTTTTCAAAAGGGTTTATAGCATTCACTATTTTTTTGTGGTGAGTAAACTTTTGGATGTAGCATTTCATAGATCTAATAACTTTGAACCATTCGACATTGCATGAAGAGGTTCTTTAACCACATAAATTAACATTATGCAGTCCTAATCATTCGGTGTGATATGCATGCTAACAAAGTGACAAATTTGCATGCTGAAAAATCCAAATGTGTAATAGACTTGCCTTACTAACCATCCAAGGTCTTGTTCTAATACTATGTTAGAGCATCTGACTCAATATCCATTGACAATAAGTATAGGAGTCTCATATCGCCCTAATCATACGATTTGGGATAATAGCTCTCTTTACAACACTGAAGTAAGGGTGCAATCAATGTATACACGGGTATTTTAAAGGGCTGGACTGTAACGAAGGTATACAACCAACTTGTAAAAAAAAATTCCAAAAAAATGATAAAAAAAATTAAAGGCCTTGGATATACATCATTAAAGAAAATAAGAGAAGATTTAACATAAAAATCTTGAGCTCATAATGGGGAAGCTCAGTCTGTCAAAGAATTTTGTAACACACTCCCTTCTAATACTCCTTATTAAGCAAAGAGGGGCCATAAATCCACCCTTCCAAAGTATCTTGTCAATGTGTCATCTCCCTCCAACAATGAAAGGGAGCCTTTATGATCTTGACATCACCCCAAGCAAGTCCTAACTACGCGAACAACAAATCCCAAAAGCCTTAGCAATGTACTAAAGGAGTGAATAAAACAAATAAGTCACAAATAATAAGGGTCTCTGGGCTGTGCCAAGACTACTTCACTTTCTTCGGGAAATTGGCTTTTTAGTTCAACCTCCTTTACAATTGTTTGTGATAATCATGCAGCTATTCACATTGCTGCCAATCCAGTATTTCATGAAAGAATCAAACAAATTAAAGTTGATTGTCACTTTATTCGAGACAATATAATAGCTAGAGATATTGCAACTCCGTTTGTGAGATTTGAAGATCAACTTGTAGATATGTTTACTAAAGCATTGAGTTGTACTCATCTTACAATCATTTGTTCTAAGTTTGGATTATATGCTATATATAGTTCAGCTTGAGGGGGAGTGTTGTGAGTATTATTATTTTAATATTAGTATACCACGTAAAGGGTATACTTGTACTTTGTATGTTTAGAAAGTAACTATAAATACAAGCCATTGGTGAGAGGTAGGTAAGTTTTGACCACTCTCAGTCTCTCTCTAATATTGTGTTAACTCTCTGAACTTAACAATATCTTGGATTTTACATATGCTGATATGCTTCATATTTCATCATCTCATACAGGGTCATTATGTTGTAGAAGTGGTGCCAGGCTTTTCATTGTATCAATGCGATGCGATCTGGACTCTTGATCTTAATTGAAAAACAAAAATGTTGGAAAAGGAAGATTAAGAAAAACAAAAGAAGCTTGAATGACCAAACCAAATACCATGCACTGAAATTAAAGTATTTCCGCCATTTTTTTTTCCAGATTTAAATCCTACCAGAAAGATGACTAAAACGTCCAAATAGATCTCTTAGGATTAGCCAACCAAATGCAATACACATTTTGTTGAGGGGGGAGGGAGGGATGTGTACTCTTTAACATTTTTACTAAAACCCAATGCAGAATCCTAATTGAATTTCAAAAGTGCCCTCATATTTGGGGATTGCAATTAACAGGCTCAATTTTATTTCTGAAACTCTATTTATAAGGCTAATATGGTGGAGAGATCATTGGTTTATGTATGCTTGACTTGCAAATGGTGGTTTGTGAAAACAGGGTTAGGCTTTAGTCAGTATCACATTATTTGCTTTCGCTACATATTGTTCAACCAGCTCATTTTTCACTGCTCCTTAATTGAGTACTTACCCTCGGGAAACAGTGGCAATATAATAATTTACATATCTTATTGCTATTGATAAAATTTAACAAAGAGTATGAAGGGCTGCTGAACAAGAAAATTATGTAATATTTGTGGGCAGATACTGCACAAATACTGGGAGAGGCGTGATGTTAAAGGGGCTCTTAGTGCGATGGAGAAGATGGCTGATCATGCTGTAAGTATTATGTCTTTCTGGCATGAAGTATTATGTCTTTCTTGCATGCTCTTTCTATTTGTTTTTAAATCATTTTGTCTTCATTTTTTCTATTTGTAGTCATGATAAGATTTATCATGTGATTAATCCTATAGAGCCCCACTACTTGTTTTCCCCTTTTTTTCCCAGTCACATACAAGTTAATTTCCAAATGCTTCATGATGCAGGTTCTTGCCGATGTGATCAGCTTGTTGGCAGAAAAAACTGACATCATCACACTTGATATTTGCACTTGTCTCCTGCCACTCCTGACAGGTCTTCTGGAAAGTGGCATGGACAGGTAAGAAAGTTGCATGATATCTGGCCTTTCCTTATATTCTTAGCCTGTTAACAGTTCACTTTTATAAACAATCGTTTACTAGGTTTGAGCAGATGATAAGATAATACATTCGATTTTACAATCTTCATCTATTATTGTGTTGTCCCCATCTTAAACCGAAGTTAATGGTCGACGTGTTATGCAACTATATTCTGCTGATATTCCTGTCTCATTTAACCTGAACATTTTCATTTTGAAATTTTGTGAGTTTATTTGGTGAATGAGTTATTGGGAGTGTAGCTAAGTTATAGTTGTCTGAAATAAAGTGATAGTAAATTATTGAACTCTCATGTATTTGTCTTGAATAGACGTGTGTCTACTGACCTTACATGTGCGTAATTTTAGTTATTTTTTTTTTCCGTTTGTTCTATTAATAAAATCCATTGGATTTCTTGATGTTTGTTTGTCATTTTTTTTGGCTCCACTAACCAAAGCCATTGTTCTGTAAGAGGCAAAGAGAAAGTGTGGGGAAGATGTGAAAACATCGGCCAACTGATCTTTTGATTTTACATAAGCCATGCAAATTAAATCCTTGTTCAACTTCTCTTTGATGAAGTGTCAATCAATTTTAGCATGTTTAGTTCTATCATATTGAAATGGATCGTGTTCAATGTTGATAGCTGCCTTATTATAATAGAACAGTCTCATAGGGGCCATCACAACGAATTCCTAGCTCACTCAGTAAGGTTTGGAGTAGGGGTGTGCTATAACTTTAGAATTGATCACCCAAGTGCAGGTTGTGCGAAATAATTAATTTCTTAGTAATTCGAGGTCGAACCACATGGAATTGAGAAAAACTTAGAACACAAAGAAAAATAAAAGAAAATTGTTGTAGAGATTTTGAAATTAGAAAACAATAAATTTGGTTTTAAAATAATAATTGAAAATACTAAAGCATCGGTGATACCTTTTCAGATTCACACAGTAATTATAAATGATCCAGTTTTCGAACTCAATTGATAATTAACTGAGGAGTGATTCCAATCAGAATATTTAGCGGTGATGATATGAAAACATCAAAAGTTATAATTAATTAATGAATTATCTAAATAAATATAAAAATTTACTTATAGATCACAAGCATTCATCGTGCCTGAAGTCTACGATAAATCAAACTTTTTAACATGTAAAAATTATTTTATTACAAATAATAAATCAACTATCTTATGAGAAATTCTAATTAATTAATTCAAACATGGAATAATCAGTTATTTGACTCGCAGAAAATCTCAAACATTCAATGTACGTGACACAATAAATTAGGAAATTATACAGAGCAAAAAATTTGTTAAAAAATAAGAATTAAATTAAAAGAATAAATCATGCATTAAAAATAACATTGAATCAATAATAAATATCTTGTTTCATTGAAAGTATCTCCATTAGCTTTAGTTGGGTTTTTAGCAAGCTATAGAATTAGAAAGATGAGAATAAAAAAATAATAATTATTCAAATCCTCTCTCCTCTCAATAGATGAGAGTCTTTATTTATAGGAAAATAAATCCTAGGTATAGGTAACAAATATAAGGTTGACTTGACAAAAATTCTTTTTCAAAAAGAGGTGTTTGAAGGTTAAATTTCGTGCATAAAATCTTGGAGGCTGCGAGTACGAAATATGTTCAGACTTCAAGCTTGAATTTTGCATATTTAGAGCAGGGGCGGCTGAACAGTGTAATGAAAAAAGCTTAGGCTTTAGGCCTCAATTTTAAAGAAGGCCCCAAATTTTTAAATATTATAAATAGTACATATAACAAAATTAAATCTATAAATATTTTAAGTCCTACAAAAAGGCCTTATAAAAATACAAGTCCAATAAAAAAAATTAACGTCTCATTTTAAGGAAGACCCATAATTTATAGGTGTACAGTAATAGTTCAAACAAAAAATTTAAATTTATATCTAAACAAAATATTTTAATTTAAATAGATTAGGCCTATTAATTCAACCGTAAAATTAAAAGGCCGTAAAATTTATTTTTTTAAATAAAGAAAATAAAACTAATTGTAAAATTAAATCTACTAAAAAATTTAGTTTTAACCTCCAAAAAAGTCAAGTTTATATTTACCATCATAATTTTTCAACCATTTTTTCTCTCTTACAATTAAGTTCAAATATGGTAACAAAAACTTGAATATAAAAATTTAATTAATATTTTTGTATTTAAAAAAAATAAAAATTAAATTTATTATTAATATTAAAAATAAAAATATCTTATTTATTGTTTCCGCTTTTGGCCCCAAAAAATCTCGAGTCACCCCTTATTTAGAGGCTGAATCATGAAATTTTCGTGAAATACACTTTTGTAGCCCTTGAAATCTTATTTCTAACCCCACAAAAATCATGACAATCTGATATCCTAGTCAAAAGTTATGACTAAAATATTGAAGACGTGTCAAATCTTTATCTTCTAGGATACTTTTCCAATTCAACTTTAAATAAGTTTTGACTCTTATAAGGATTAAATTGTTGATTTATATTGAAATCTTCCTATCTCAATCTTGACTCTTTAATCCTTATCAATTATGATTATTCTTTCAGTGATAGCTTCATTTGCCTTATGTATTATTACTTTAAATCAATCAATTTACCTGTAAAATAAACTAAACAACTAGAAAAAGTATCAAATTAGAAAATCAAGAAATTTAACACATTTAATCACAAATAATATGAAATTAACCAATCTTTAAATATAATAAAAATAGCACTTTTGATGGTTAATCAGGGTGCAACTTGAACAAGTTGGGCGGGCTATAAGGGGTCAACCCTGACCCAACCCGAGTTATAAAAATTTTAACTCTAACCTAACCCGAACCCGAATTCCAATCCAAACTACTTAACCCAACTATTGTCCAAGTTAATTTCTTAAAACTTATGGTTGAATTTGGGTTTAGTAATTCGGGCTCCTAATTGGGTTCGGGTTGGGGCAATAAACTTATTATCTACACCTTTCTTTTTGGCTTGTAGATCAATACAAGGAGCTGTTCTTCACCTAGGTACATGTGTGATCAAATTAGTCTCTCCTTTGGCAATGCTTATAGTAAGTCTCCAAACCCAATCCAAATCTTCCTTGCACACCATCAAGTGAAACAAAGCAGGCAACACAAACCCTAAAAATAACGCACACACTACTCCCCACTAAAGACAAGAAATCTACAAAATTAGGCATCGAAAGTGTCACCAAACTCACTCCCAAAACAATAGCTCACCCCAGCCACAAACAATATATTTCTTCATAAATCCTCCTCCCCACCACTTCATAAGATTGAGGACTTCTTCTCCAGATTTAATGATCTATAGTGGATTTCTCTAGATCTAAGGTGGACTGGTGGAGAGGAGATGGAGACTGGTGGAGACTAGAGAGGAGAGGAGAGGAGATTGGAGAGAAGAGAGGAAGACAAAAGACGAAAATTGAGAAATGAAGAGGTGTGAGGCTCCTTGATTGAACTAGTGAGAGACAAGAGAGATAAAGAGGTGAGACAGAAAGTGAGGGAAACCCTAGTCTCTATATCTCCTTTAAAATATAATATTTTATATTTTTGAGTTGCGCTCGAGTTCTATAATCGGGTTCGGGCTCAACTTGTAAATCTGACACCTCAACTTGAGGGTTGTCCAAATTGAATTCGGGTTGGGGATTTCTAACCTCGGCTTAACTTCAGTTTTAAAAATCTCAACTCAAGCCCTGATTTTTTTGGGTTGGGCTCAAGTTGGATTGCCCAAGTTTCACCCCTAGTTTGGAGCCACATAAGTTCACATACTTGATGCATCATTGTTCTGTATTCAGCCTTTGCACTAGACTTACCTACTACTATTTGCTTTTTACTTCGCCATATGATAATATTTCCTCCTGTCAAAATACAGTAGTTTGAAATGGATCTTCTATTATCTATTGAACTTGCTCAATTTACATCACTGAATGCTTCTAATTTCAAGTGATCATTATTAGAGAATAAAATTCATTTCCTTGGAACTGACTTGAAATATCTCAAAATACGATGAATAGCTTCTAGATGAGGTACTCGAGGGTCATGTATGAATTGATTTACAATTTTCACTACATAAGCAATATCCGACTGAGTATGAAGGAGATATATCAATTTTTCCACTATTCTCTGGTATCTCTCTTTATCCACAACATCACTAATAGGACTCACTAACTGATGGTTGATTTCAATGGGAATATTTGTAGGCCTGCATCCCAACATACCAGTTTCTTCAATCAGATCAAAAACATATTTACTTTGAGATATAAAAATGTCTTTGTCTGGTTTGGTAACTTCAATCCCAAGAAAATATTTCAATGAACTCAAGTTTTTGATTTTAAATTCCGTAATTAACTGAGTTTTTAGTTTGGTGATCTCTTGCACATCATTCCCAGTTGTAACTAGAGTATTATTATTTTGTCATCTACCTACTTGATGAACATAGTATGATCAACATAACTCTGATTATATCTAAATTTCAAAATGCCTTTGAGAAACCTATCAACCTAGGCTTTAGGTGATTGTTTCAACCCATAAAATGACCTCTTCAACTTACACACCTTTCTTTCAGTTACTTGAGATGAAAAATCAGATGGAATGTCCATATATACCTCCTCCTCCAAGTCTCAATGGAGAAAGACATGTTTCCCATCTGACTATTTCAGACTCCATCCTAAATTAGTTGCACAATAGAGAAGGACATGCATTAAGTTCATCTTTGTCACAGGAGCAAAAGTCTCCTAATAATCAATGTGATATGTTTGAATGAATCTTTTAGCAACTAGTCTTACTTTGCATCTCTCAACTGAGCCATCGACTTGTTGTTTTACAGTGAACACCCATTTGCACTTAATTGCTCTTGTTCCAACAAGAAGTGGAACTAACGTCCATGTGTCTTTCTTCTTTAAGTTTCTTATTTTCTCTACTATAGCTTTTCTTCACTTTGGATTGATCAGAGCTTTCTTCCAACCCTAAGGAATAGATTTAGAGGACAAGCGAGAAATAAAGGTACGATAAGATGGAGACAAGGAATAAAAAGAAACAAAGTTAGATATGGGGTGTTGAGTATAAGCTCAAACACCTTTTTTAACTACAATAGAAAGCTCAGAGTCATTAACTGTTGAATTATCAATAAACTGGTTGACAATTAGAAGCTCATTATCTAGTGAGCCAATAGGAGATGCTAGAACTAGAGTGAAGGAATTCAACTGACCTGGCAGTACATTCGTGATCTCTACCTTTTGACGCTGAGGATAGGTCTTTAGATTACAAGGTAGATTATTGGTACTAATAATTTGTTGCTCCCCCTTATTAGGATCCTACTGGAAAGACAATTGAAGGAAGGGTTCTTGACATATCATTTCTTGCTCAGTAGTTGGATTCTCCCCTAGAAGAATTGGCCGAAGAGGAGAGAAAAAGGACTCAAAACTCACGAAAGGTAACATCCATGCTAGTATACCTCTTCTATGTCAACGGATGGTAACATTTATACCCCTTTTGAGTGAGCATAATCCATAAAGACACACCTCAGAACTTTAGGATCAAGTTTTTTCCTGGATGCTCTATGGTCATGAACAAAATAAACACGCTAAAAAACTTTAAGAGGAAGAGAAGAAACAGAGGAATTAGTAAAATCCTAGAAAGACAAACCCAAAAGAAGACTTAAATTGCAAGACACTAGAAGGTAGATCATTAATAAGATAAGCAACAGTAAGTACTGCATCTCCTAAAATGTGCATTGAAACATTCAAAGTAAATAGCGGGGAATGGGCAGCCTTAAGAAGATTGGTGATTTTTTTGCTCAGTAACACCATTTGTTCCGGGGTACGCATACAAGTAGTTTGATAAAGGATGCCCTTCTCACTAAGGTAAAAGCGAAATTTTCCATCAATATACTCAGTTCCGTTGTCATTGCAAAAGACTTTAATTTTGGCATCAAATTGGGTACTAACCATTTTATGAAAATAGAAGCAAGACGAAACTTCACTTTTAGTGTCCAGGAAGTAAACCCACGTAAGACGAGAATAACAATCAATAAAAGTGAGAAATCAACGATAACCTGAGATAAAGATAACATGGGAAGGTCCCTCTTTACATCAGAGTGAATGATAACAAAAGAAACAAAGCTTTTATCATTAGTACTAGGATAAGAAGAATGTTTGTGCTTAATAAATTTGCAAGCATCACAAATAAAAAATTGCCTACTATACTATTTTAATAAACTAGGAAAAATATGCTCTAAAACTCCAAACGAGGGATGTCCCAAACACCAGTGTCACTGAAGTAGGATCTGAAGGGCTAAAACACTATCTGCCCGGAGAGCTTGATAGGTGGACTAAGGGAAAACTTTATCCAGGAGATACATGCCACCATGTGCTCTACCATAACCAATTGTTTTTCTCGATTCTAGTTCCTAAAAGGTATAATGAGTAGTAAAAAAGTCACTGAACAATTCAGGGATTGAGTAATGCTAGCTAGTGGAGAAATTGGGAGTATGACGAACAGGGGAGAGGTAAAATGAGCAATTAATTGAACTTTTCCCAAAAATCGAGAATAATGATCCTTATGCCACCTTGACTTTATTCCTATTTGAATATGTAGAGTGTGAAGAGAAAAGACTAGAATAACATATCATGTGGTTTGTGGTTCTAAAATTTATTATACTAAGAGTATATGAGGATAATTTAATAAACACACTACATATACCCATGTGAGCAAAGTTGGAGAAAGAGCTATGATTAGGAGTTGTGATAGAGAAATATCAAGTTGAGCTATCAAAAGCCAAAGAATCTGCACATTATCCCAAGAAACAGTAGACGGGGTGGTGCCACTAAGCGAAGGAAAAGTTTCTGAAGATTGAGTCATTTGTGCAAGAGATCGCACGTTACCACCGCGATCACCACCCTTCCAACAGAATTTCCGTGTATGCCTTGTCTTCCCACAATAATTACATTTGAAGGAATCCTTAGACATACTGCTACTCATCTCAATAGACTTGGGCAGAGTTGAACTCATATCACGCTGAGAGATAGCAGCCAATGCAGATTATTCTTGAGTAGGAGCATAAATCATAGTAATCCTCGGGCTGAACTTGGGCATAGGCTTCATGTAAAGTAAGAAAAGGACTACCACCTAATATTGAGATCGGCAAGGAAGTCATACACTTGTTCATTTTTTACCATCTATTGAAATTTAACATCATTCGTATAATCTACTATGAAACTCTAGTAGTAGTCAAGCGCCTGCCATAAAGTAGTCAACTTCGCATAATAAACTATAAGGGTCTTATCTTTTTGATTAGCCAGTTGCACTATCTTTTGAAGATCGTACGCCTTAGCATCATTGTCTTGTTGAGAGTATGTATGGGATGCAACAGTCCAAATTTTATATGTTGCATCAAGTACCAGAAAATATCAATTGATAGGTAGTTGCGTTGAATTAAGCAACCAAGACATAATCAAAATATTCTCATATGTCCACTGCTTTAACGAGGTACTTGTCCCACTAGGCTTCTTAGTGTCTCTAGTCAAATACCCATCCAATTGCTTGTACTGATAATAAACTAGCTTGTGACTATGCCAAATAATTTTACCCATCTAATTTCTTGGGACTAATCTAAAGAGATGATTTATTTGCAAGAGCACCTAGAGAGAGAGAGAAGGCAGACGAGAGAAGTGGGGTTTAAATACTTCCACCAAAAAATAGGATTTTTGTTGCTAATGGCGCTCCATTGTGGACTTCATTAAAGTCCCACTCCATCGCGTGCGTTTCTATTTTTCCTTGTTTTTGAAAACACCTTTTTTTGTGCTTGCATTTTTTGTCCTTGTTTTTAAAACGGAGTTGCTAAAAAAAAAATCAGAAACACATCACAAACACATTTTTATTTTTTATTTGGGCAAAAATTGAAAACAAAAACAGAAAAAAAGTAGAAACAATGTGTTACCACACAAGCTAAGAGATATGTTCGAGGTACATGGAGGCTAGTTGAAGTAACGAGCCTCTCAACATTGGGAGGCTCATTATTTCAACTAAGATAACGAATAATCATTTTATTTTTTTAGTTGGAACTTTAGGCGGTTCGCGACAAAAGTAGCAAAAACAATTAACCCTGGAGTCGAGACTAAGAGGAATGTATTAACTAATGCTTCCATAGATTCTATTGTGGTTGTCAATTATAACTTCCATACCTATTTATTTTGTGTTTCTTTTTTGGGGGGGAATCATCTCCTAGCTACCTCTCCTCGATTTGGCTCTCACTTCGCCTCTCGCTTCTTGCCTAGGCATCAAGAGACCTGAGCATCTCATCTTGCTTTGCAACTCAAATAAGAATGTTTCCAAACATGATCCAAAGCTTGGCCAGACTGGATTTGAAGTCAACAAAAACAGTTTTAAGGATTTGTCAAAACACCCTAATACTTTGTATTAACCCTTATACTTTGGAGCAGATTGCTCATTTCTTCCACTTAATAATTTTGTTTCATATTTACTAGAGATAATAAGAAAATAGGATGATGAAATTGATGAAAAGGATGTGATTAAAGCTGTTACTAGGAAATCTATATGCCCTTATGATTAAGTGAATTGGTGTTGTTATCTAATATCTTCTCCATCTTTAGGCATCAAGGTGTTTCACTGGCAATGCTGCTTAAGCTGGTGAGGGTATTTGGTTCAGTAATCTATTCTTCTGTAACGGCGCCATCATCTGTTGGTGTGGATATTGAGGCAGAAGGAAGGTGTCACTAAATCCATCTCTAATTCATCTTCAATTTACTTTCCGTGTATTTATTTATTGAATGACTGCTATTTCTTATTGTGTCGAAAGATTGGAGCGTTGCAATATCTGTTTTATTGAACTTGAAAAGGTCAAGCATTGCCTGCCTGTACTTACCAGGTATGTATTCTCTCATTTTAATTGCTTGTTGCAGTTTGTATTTATTGTGATGCCACTGAATTTCTTTGTTGGTCTTTCCATTTTATCAGAAGAGGGGGTTCTGTTGCTAAGTCTGCTCAGGAGCTGAATCTTGCACTTCAAGAAGTTCATTGAGTACCATACAAATTGATTAGACTGGAGGAAGTGCAATTACTTTGGGACAACTAAATATTTATGTTGCTTTGAGGGATTGCGTAACATGAAGATCTGAGCTGCCTGTGTAGGGGCATTCACTTGTTCCATGCACTGTGTTGTGTGGTTTCACCAGTGATCCTGTTTTGTACATTCATGCTAAGTGAAAGCATTAACTAATTCTTTTACTTTTGACCAAAACCTGAAGGTCGAGGGACAACCCACTCTGCACCTGCTGCTAGTTGAGCTCCACGGCCAATGAATTCCTGCCTGTTGGAGAAGGATCCATCCTCATAGATACCTAACCCTTTGTTTAGCATGTTGATTTGTAATTATAGCTCTCTTGAACGGGACTATGTATTGATTTGATTATCTATAGTGATACAAGTTGGTCTGAGCTGTGAGACTAGAAATGTTTGAACTATGTTGATGTTGATAGTTTTGAAGTTGTGCTTTTGTTTCTGAGCGTGAAGTTATATGAATCACTTATTAATCAATTTGTCTACTTGCAAGTGCATAAGGAAAAGGGCAACCGGACCAGTCCAAATGGGCACCACTTCAATGTGGGGCAAATTATGAATTACTCCCTTGTGGTTTGGATCAGTTGCATATTGCGTCATTGTACTTTGAAAACATAAACATAACCTCCTTAGATTTTGGACCAAAGTAAACTGTAAGATTATCTTTCCAATTTGAGAGTGCATCAAATGTGCGAAATGAGTTTTTTGGTGTTATCCTCCAATTCACAACAGAAGTGATTTAAATAGAAATTATTTAATTCATTCATATCTACGTAACAAATTAGTAAGCGTCAATCTATTTAAATCACAAATAGGATCCACTTCATTTAATTAATTTTTTATAAAAATATAAATCAACTATTATAGGTTTACATCCAAAACTTCCCAACAAAATAATCGATTTTGTTAATCTTTATTAATGAATAATGGTGCTCTCTGGAGAGCTACAATGCTTTGAAAGAGAGGGAGAGGGAGAGAGCTAAAGAGCAAGGTGTAGGAGACGAGTGTGGACTTTTTGGGAGGCGTGCCCTAGATATGAGGAGGGCTTACTATTTACAGAGTTAGGGTTTGGAGGTGAGGCGGTGGAGTAAGCAAAGAGTTTCCTATTTTGGTAATTTACAAATGTAGTAAGGTATCTCCATGCTCGTGCTCCAATTCCTTCGGAGGAGGGCTTCCAGCTAGATCAGGCTTGAACTTGGGCTTGCTGGGTCTTTACACGACTGGGCTCCTCAATTGGGGTTGGCCCCTTGCACATAAATTGGACTATTTGGGCTTGACCCATCATTTGCCCCCCAATGCCCTCAGTCCAATAAATTTGGAGGGAGTAGCATTTATTTGAATTTGAACTTTGGCCCAAGAGAACTCTTCTTCAGATGTAGTTGTCTTGTTAAACACCTCAAGCTCTTTACCATTTTTGGCTTGTATTTTTATGGGAGCCCTTGATTTTTAAGTTGGGCTTTTTCCCCTTTTAAGAAACCCTAGGCTATAAACCCCATCTTCTTCCTCATTCTACCCACTTCATTTACTTGAGTTGAAACTCCATTCTTGAAATCTTTGAGGGCCCAAGTGTTATCCATTCCATAGGAACTTGAGGGGGTGAAGGAGTGCTCCTTCCAAGATTATACATATATAGGTGGGTTCTTCTTCTTTTGAGCTAAACACCCAAGTGGTTCATGTTGATTGAAGAGAGAAATATCCAAAGCTCCATGGGAATGGTGGAGATTGAAGAAGAAATGGGAGATAGGGGGTTTTGGTTACTGCCCAATGAAGGAGGGGAGAGAGCCGAGAGAGAGGGAGATAAGATGGATGCTGTCCAAAACGGCGGGCGAGCACCCCAGGCGGGCGGGCGAGCATCCTAGGCAGGCAGGCGAGCGTCCCACACAAGCGGGCGAGGGGATCCGTTGGGTGCTGTAGTGGAGGACTTAGGCAGAGCAAAAAGGGGAGTGAGTCTGGCAGCCGACGAGGCTGTCCAGACCGCACCTAGGCATGCAGTCGGCTTGGGCGGGCGCATGGCGGACGGGGCGGCTGGTCTGGGCACCCATTTGATTGGTTCAGGTGTTGCATCGACGCCTTTATACGGGCAGTTTTCTTTTGCGGAAGAGATGGGCGCCCCTTTGGGCGCTGTCCTGGGCGCGAGGCAACAGGGGGGCGAGCAGCCTGCTGGTTCTGGGGTGCCAACTTTGGGCGTGCAGGTGCTAGGCACTGCTGCCCGCTCAATGGGTGAGCAGGCCTTTGTGCCGCTACCTCTTGTACCATTGGCGAGGCTTTGGGTGCCATGGAGAAGCCCTTGGGTGAGCTGGGTGCGGCTAAAACGCGCCAAGGAGGAGTGCTAAGTGCCCAAATTGGTACTGATCTAGGCAGCTCAAGCGAGCAGGTGGGTAAGGGGGCTGCTTTGGGAGATCGGTCCAGGCCATAGGCGCTGCTTTACTTGGTTTGGGCGAGCATGAAGGACTAGGCTTCTCTTTAGGAGCTGGGTTGAGTGGTGCATGCCTTAAGGAAGTTTCGGGTGTTATTTTTGGTGATGATTTAACTCCTCCAAGTGTAGCTTCTGAAACCCGAATCACTCAGGTCTTCTCAGATGGTGACTCAGGCCATCTCTTACGACCCCGAAAGAAAAAACGCAAGGGCAAATTGTCCCTGGCTGGTGACGAGTCTAAAGTGAGTACCCTTCTTAGTACGCTTACTTCTGATGATGATATTTCGAGGCTTATTTTTGTCTATCATATCCCTCCCACTGTGTTGTGTCGCCGTGCGGAGAAAGGTGAGCCTGCTTGTGACGACTCTTTCGGTGACATAGTCGTTTACGAGGAGATGATTGATGCTGGACTCAGATTCCCCATGTCTTTTCCCATTTGTCAATTTCGTCATTACTTTTCTTTGACGCCAGGGCAGTTGGAGCCTAACGGTTGGAGGGCTTTGTTGGGTTTTCTTATGCTGTGGAGAAAGGTGCATCATGAAGATGCTTCTCCTGCGGAGTTCCATGCTGCTTATAGCCTGAGCGAGACTCCTACACTAAATAGGGGGTGGTATTATTTCACCACCAGGAGTGGTACGGTGCTCAAAGGGCTACGCTCCAACTGTCATAGTTGGAAATCGCGCTTTTTCTTTGTCGGTGGAGAATGGGCTTTAGAAGCTAATAGGATTTTGGTTCCGACCCGGTGGGATGATGCTAAAAAACCCGGTACGTCCTGCATTAGCCCTCTCTTCTTCTACCTTTCGCTTTTTATTTTATGTATGCTCATCATCTTCTTGCAGACATGCCCGTGCTCTCCAAGGATCAAAAATGAAAACTAGAGGCCGTGAGGGATTATCCTGATAAAGACTTGGCGGCTTTTTTGCCCAAGGAAGGTGGAACCGAAGGCTCCCCTCCGATTCATGCTAAGGCCGCTGGTGGCTCCTCTTCAAAGAGGAAAGGTGAGCTGATTCTTGTATGTCCTTTCGTTTTACTTGGTGTCTCGTATGTGTCTCACACTATATTTTCTTTGCAGCTATATATAGAGAAGTGGTTGGATCTCGTCTTTTTGGTAGAAGCCATTCTCCTTCAAAGTTGGCGAGCATGGGAGATGCTTCCGAAAAGGCTTCTCCCATGGTGTCACCCGAGGTGAGCTCTCCTCAGGCGACCCCACCAATTGTGCCTTGTCAGTTACCTGCGGCTCCTTTAGCAACACCTGCTATTCCAGAGACTCCCTTGTCGGGTATACCCTCTGTTCCTCCGCCTTCTTCTCGCGCAGGAACTTCCGCAGAAGCCCCGTTTTGGTCTCGTCCAATGCTGGGCAATCCGATAATCATCAGAGAGAGACTCGGGAGGTTCGTGTTTCCAGTAGAGGTTAATCAGATTAATACTCTGAGCATCGAGAAAATCGTCAACATGCACTTAGAGAGTCTGGCTCAGGTAAGGGTTTGCCTATTCCCTTTTCTTCAATCCTTTCTTACATCTTTCCTCACTCATCTGAATTTTTTTTTTTTTTTTTTCAGATTTCAACTACATCTCTCTGCTTGTCTTCAAGGGCCCACGCCCACGGCAAGCTGAGGGAGGATCATGTAGTCCTTCAAGAGGACTTTCTTGTTGCTCAGAGGTAGATTGCTGAGCTCGAGGCTGTGGGTAGGACTTTCAAGGATGCTGCTCAAGGAAGGGTTGTTGAGTTGGAAGTTACTGGCAGGGCTTTCAAGGATGAGCTTGTGCTGGCCCAGGAGAGGGTGTTTAGACTTGAGTTTGAGCTTTCGGCGTATTGTGAGAGGGATGCGCTTAGAGAGGAGGAGCTCGTTGTGGCCCATAAGAAGGCGTCTGGGCTCGGGTCTGAGCTCTTGGCATCCCGTGAGAGGGATGCGCTCAGAGAAGCTGAGTTAGTTTCGACCCGCGAGAAGGCAACTAAACTTGAGGCCGAGCTTTTTGCGACCTGGAAGAGGGACGTGCTCAAGGAGGTTGAGCTTTTCAGTGGCTCATGAGAGGGCCTTGCTCATGGAGACTGCTGTGGGGACAGATTTGAAGGCGACTCATAAGAGAGCTTCACAGGCTGAGGAGAGGGCTGCCGCAGCTAGAAGGGACTTAGTGAATGGGCTTGCAGATGCTTTCATCGATGGTTATGAGGAGCTCCGAGGGAAGATTTCTGTGGCTTTCCCTGATATTGACTTTTCTGGCTTTGTGCCCACTAAGGTGCCTAAAGATAGTGATGGGAGTTCTGATGATCCTGGGGATGGCGAGGATGAAGTGGAAGAGGACCATGAGAGAAACTAAAGTGTTGAGAATTTTTGGTTTCTTTCTTTATTATTTTTATTTTTTATTTTTAGGAAGACACTTTTGTAAAGGCAATTTGTGGCCTTACTTTTGTACTCCTCTGAAATTGAATGAAGATGCAGAAGATCTTTTTGGAGTAAGATGAAGAAATTTTTTTATTCATCTATCGCTTATGGGAAACAATATTGGGTAATGACCCCAAAGAGGTACATTAAAAAAGATAAAATCACGTTCCAGCACTCACTACTTTGATACTCTCATGGTGTCATTGATAATACCTCTTCAAGTGTTTCGTATTCCATGGATGGAGCAAGGCTTTCCCTTCAGAATTTTGGATCTTGTAGGTGCCTGGCCTCACTACTTCTGTTATGAGGTAAGGTCTTTCCCAGTTTGACCCCATTTTTCCTTCGCGTGCATCTTTTGTGGCGAGGATCACTTTCTTGAGTACCAGGTCCCCTGTTTGGAAGGAACGAGGCTTTACCCTCGAATTGTAGTGCTTCTCCATGCGTCATTTGTACTCTGCGTTGCGGACCACCGCCATCTCCCTTGCCTCCTCTACAAAGTCGAGGTTGATGCGGAGTCCTTCCTCGTTGGTGGAGTGGTCGTAGTGTTGGACCCTTAGAGAGTGCACCCATATCTCCACAGGAATTACTGCCTCAGTTTCAAAGGATAGGGAGAAAGGGGTCTCTCCCGTAGGAGTTCTTGGTGTTGTTCGATAGGCCCACAACACTCCCGGTAGCTCATCAACCCAGAGACCCTTCACTTTTTCAAGCCTTGTCTTTAAGTTGCGCAGCACCGTTCTTACCATGACCTCTGCTTGCCCATTTGCCTGTGGATGTGCTGGGCTGGAGTGAGGTTGCTTTATCTGGAAGTCGGAGTAGAAAGAGTTGAGGAGCTTGTTATCGAATTGCTTCCCATTGTCACTGACGATGGCGTTGGGTATGTCGAAGCGACAGACCAGGTTTTTCCAGATAAAATCTTTGACCTTGGCGTCTGTGATCTTGGCTAAGGGTTCGGCTTCTGCCCACTTGGTGAAGTACTCAACTGCCACCACTACGAACTTGCACTGCCCCCTACTCAAAGGTAGGGGGCCTAGGATGTCGATGCCCCATTTGGAAAAAGGCCATGGACTCATGATTGTTGCCAGCTCCTCTGGTGATTGTCTGGGCACGGTCGCGAAGTGTTGGCACTTGTCGCATTTTTTGGAGAACTCTTGGGCGTCCTTTACCATAGAAGGCCAGAAGTAGCCTTGTCTGAGTGCCTTGTGAGCAAGGGAACACCCTCCTGAGTGATTCTCACAGATCCCCTCGTGGATTTCTCGTAGGGCATAGTGGGCTTCTTCGGGTGAAAGGCAACACAACAATGGCAGGGAATAGCCTGTTTTGTACAAAGTGTCCTGCAGGATGGTAAACTTGGAGGCTCTTATTCTCAGCCTCTTGCCTCTGAAGAATCATCCGACAATGCACCTTCTTGGAGGTATGCCCTTATTGATATCATCAAATTTGACTCAGCTGATGTACAGTTGATATTTGTGGCCTCCATGTCCATCCTGCTTGGTTCGAATTGGTGACCAACGAATGCTGGTTCTCCCGGTGGGGTTTCTGTGGACGATGCGAGCCTTGTAAGTGCATCAGTGACCATGTTGTCTTCTTTGGGAATATGACAGATCTAGAAGTGGTGGAACTTTGTGATCATGCTTTTTGCTATGCCAAGATATTCTTGCATTCTGGCTCCCCTGGCTTCAAACTCGCCCTTTACTTGACTAACTACTAGTTGAGAGTCGCTGTAAGCGGTAAAGTGTTGAGCTTCGTCTTAATTCAGAGAGGAGAGTTTCGTATTCTGCCTCATTGTTGGAGGCGATAAAGTGAAGCTTCACCACTGAATTGAGAGTGGTGCCATCTGGGCTGACCAAGACTAAGCCCGCTCCACCTCCTTCACTGGTTGAGGAACCATCTACGTAGAGTTTCTAGAGTAGAAGGGGGCAGGGTTCGGAGATTGAAGTGGATGATTGGGTACATAGATGTGTGGTCTGGGCACCATCCTAGGCGCCCAAGGAGGCTAACTGAGCGCCCAAGGGGGTTGGCTGGACGCCAGAGGGAGTGTGGGCACCCAAAGTAGCTGACTGGGCGCCCAAGGAGGATGGCTGGGCGCCAGGCATGATGGTTTGGGCGCCTGGGTTGGCTGGGGTGCCAAGTGTGGGCGCTTGGGAGTCCTTGCTAGACTCCTGGGTGTCCTCGTCAGACATTTGGACTTCCTCGAGGCTCCCTTCCTCTGCTGGTGTAAGTTCGGCGATGAAATCTGCAAGCGCTTGTGCTTTAATGGCTGTCCTTGGTCGGTACTGAATATCAAATTTGCCTAGCTCCATTGCCCATTTAAGAAGTCTGCCTGACACGTCTGACTTTCCCAGGATTCTTTTGAGAGGTTGGTCTGTAATGACGACTATGTTGTGACTTTGAAAATAATGTCGTAGTCGTCTTGCCGTCGTGACCGGGGCTAGCGCTAACTTTTCTAACCCCGAATACCTCGTCTCTGCCCCCCAGTAGGCCCTGCTCACATAATAAATAGGTTTCTGTACTCCATTATCATTTCTGATGATCACGGAGCTTATTGCTGATAGGGAAGCAGAGAGGTAAAGATGGAGAGCTTCTCCTAGAGTGGCATGCGACAAGAGTGGAGGTGTAGCTAGGTAGGTTTTGAGGCTTTGGAGGGCCTCCTCGGCCTCAGGTCCCCACTCAAAAGTCTTGCGGAGGATTTTAAAAAAGGGGAGGCACTTGTCTGCAGACTTGAAGACGAACCTATTGAGTGCTGCAATCCCATTGAGGTGTTGGAGCTCCTTGGTTGAGGAAGGTGATTTCATGTCGAGGATGGCCTTGATCTTATCGGGGTTCACCTCGATTCCCATCTGATTGACCATGAACCCCAAGAATTTGCCGAACCCCACGCCAAAGGCACACTGCTCAGGATTGAGCTTCATGTGATAGGACCTCAGGACATTGAAAGTCTCCCGGAGGTGATTGATGTGGTCTACTGCAGCGAGACTTTTTACTTGTATATCATCCACATATACTTCCATCGTTCTCCCGATCTGAGACCAGAACATCTTGTTCACCAGCCATTGGTTAGTCGCTCCTGCGTTCTTTAGCCCAAAGGGCATTACCCTGTAGCAATAGGTCCCCTTCGGAGTAATGAATGATGTCTTCTATTGGTTTGGGGATGCATGCTAATCTAGTTGTATCCAGAGTATGCATCCAAGAAAGTGAGCAACTCGTGTCCGGCGGTGGCGTCGATGAGGAGGTCGATCCACGGTAGTGGATAGTTATCTTTTGGGCACGCCTTGTTGAGCTCAGAAAAGTCGACGTAGAGACTCCACTTACCATTAGCCTTAGTTACCATCACTACATTTGAGAGCCACTCTAAATAGGATACTTCTCTGGCTGCCCCGTTTTCTATCAACTTCTCTACCGCTTTTTCCATTGCTTGGGCTCTTTCAATGGAGGTGCCCCTTAGCTTTTGGCGAATAGGCTTGTGACGCGGGTCAAAATTGAGACTGTGTGTGGCCACTTCAGGGTCGATGCCCTCAAGGTCTGCATGTGACCATGCAAAGACGTCCATGTTACATCTTAAAAAATCTATTAGCGAGCCCACCAGGTTTGCAAAAAGGGAAGAGCCAACGTATACTCTTATGTCTGAGTGCTCTTCATCCAGGACCATAGGGGTGAGCTCCTCGACTGGTTCTCCTCTTTCCATGGTGGAGTCATCCCTTGGGTCAAGGACCTCCACTTGCAATGTCTCTTGTGACCTTCTAGTCTCCATGGAGGAGACGTAGCATTCCCTTGCTGCTACCTGATCTCCTCTGATCTCCCCAACTCCGTTAGGGGTTGAAAACCGGAGAATGAGGTGATAGGTGGAGGGCACGACTCTTGATGTGTTGAGAGCAAGTCGCCCTAATATGACATTATAAGCTGATGGGTAGTTTATCACTAGAAAGTTGACCATGACTGAAGAGCTTCGGGGCGCCGCTCCAACTGTGACTGGTAGGGTGATGGACCCTAGGGGATACATCTTCTCCCCTGAAAACACAATGAGGGGAGATCTGATGGGCTGCAACCTCTCTCTGCCCAGGTTGAGCTTGTCATAAGCTTTTGCAAATAGGATATCTGCAGAGCTGCCGCTGTCCACTAGGATTCTGTGCACCTGGAAGTTGGCAACCGTCATGGTGAGCACCAGGGGGTCGTCGTGGGGGTGCTGAATCCCTTCCAGGTCCTTATCTGAGAATGATATGACCTCGTTGGTGCCTTGCCTGGGTACTTTGGATAGACACCCTTCGTCAAGGTGCCTTGCCTTCCTAGCGTGGGCCTTCATGGCAGAAAATGACTATCCACCTCCTGCTAATCCTCCCGAAATAGTGTAGATTTTTCCAACCGGATGTTGCTCTTCCTGATTATGGGGCGGTGGTGGCGCCTGTCCTCTACCAGCAACATACTAGCATAGGTGGCCACGTTGGATGAGGTCCTCAATTTGCGTTTTGAGGTCATAGCAATTGTCGGTGTCATGCCCATGGTCGTGGTGGAAGCGACAATACTTATTAGGATTTATGCGATTTGGAGGAGATTTCATCTTCCCCGACCACTTTACTGCGGGGTCATCCTAGATCTGGAGTAGAATATGCCTAACAACCGTATTGAGGGGAGTGAAGGGTTGTCGGTCTCTCTGGGGAGTAGGACCAAGCTTGTCTTTGACGGAAACCCTCTCTGTTCTGCTGCTCCGCTTGTTGCTGGTCTCCTTCTCGTCGTCCCTCTCTCTTTCCTTCCTCTTTTCTCCAGATCGGGAGGAATCACCTCGCCTTGCCCTTGTGATGTCCTCAGTATTCATGTATTTTTGGGCCTTTGTTAACAACTCTGGCATGCTTCTTGATGGGCGTTTCATGACAGAGAAAAGAAAACACGACGAGCGGAGGCCTCCCAAGAAGGCGGTCATCGTCATTTTGTTGTCGGGCTCATCAACTTGGAGTACCTCCTCGTTAAAACGAGTGAGGTAGCTCCCCAGGCTTTCTTCTCGGTCCTGCTTTATACTAAGCAGGTGGGTGACAGGCTTCTGGTGGCGGCTCCCTCCAATGAAGTGTGACATGAATGACCTGCTAAGCTTAGCGAAGGAGGCAATGGAGGCTGGGGAGAGCTTAGCAAACCATTGTCGGGCAGACCCCTTCAATGTGGTTGGGAACGCCCTGCACATGATTTCGTCTGGGACATTCTGCAACTGCATCAAAGTTTTGTAGGTGTCGAGGTGATCTAGTGGGTCCTTCATCCTGTCAAAGGTCTCCACCGAGGGCATTTTGAACTTCTGAGGGAGTGGATAGTTGGCTACGCCGGGCTTAAAAGGTGTGTTAGTTCGACTTACAAGATAATCCACGGTCTCTGGTCCTTGTGCCTTTATGGCATTGAAGACGTCACCTAGCTGATTTTGGACCTCTTTGATTTTCTCGTCCCAATGATTCGGGGCTCCTCTGGAACAATCATGAAAATGACTCTCATGCTCCATGCTTTGGTTCTCACCCTCATCCTCTTGGAGAGGAAGAGCCTCACCATGGGAAGCAGGAGGAGGAGGGAGTGGAGGTCCCTCATGATGGACTCCCCTGTGTGGGTCGCCCAGGGGGACTCCATAGTGGGCGCCTAGGTGTGGAGCAGCAGGGCGTCGAACTCCTTGACCTCTAGGACATGGAGCTCCTTAAGGTCCTCCGCCGAGTTGTGCTCCTCGTCCAGTGTGCATGAGCTGCGATATCTATTGGTTTTGGGCCACCAGCTGCTGCATGGTCTCCAACATTTGTTGGAAATTTGGAGCTCGAGCCTCTGGCACATGGTTGGTAGGTGGAGGAACATTCCCCTCCTCTCGTGGTGGATTTTCGTCAGGTTGATTCATTGACCTGGTAGTGATCACCATTGGTTTAGCCAATGGAATGTGTGGAATGGAATATTTGGAAGTGAGAATTTTGTCTTTCCCATTGACGGCGCCAAACTGATGTTGCACAAAATCGGTGCAAGATCAATAGTCAAGAAGGTGAATGGTATCGTGGTGATTAATCAATGATTAGTAGGAAAATAATGGAAGAATAATAAAGAAATAACTAAAACAAGGGTTTATAGTGGTTCGGCCGTGGCCTACGTCCACTTTCAATGGCAACGGTGGTCGATATTCTTTATTAATGAATAATGGTGCTCTTTGGGGAGCTACAATGCTTTGAATGAGAGGGAGAGAGAGAGAGAGCTAAAGAGCAAGGTGTAGGAGACGAGTGTGGACTTTTTGGGAGGCGTGCCCTAGATGTGAGGAGGGCTTTCTATTTATAGAGTTAGAGTTTGGAGGTGAGGCGGTGGAGTAAGCAAGGGATTCCCTATTTTGGTAATTTACAAATATAGTAGGGTATCTTCATGCTCGTGCTCCAATTCTTTCGGAGGAAGGCTTTCAGTTGGATCAGGCTTGAACTTGGGCTTGATGGGTCTTTGCACGACTGGGCTCCTCAATTGGGGTTGGCCCCTTGCACATAAATTGGACTATTTGGGCTTGACCCATCAGTTTGGAAGCTCGCTAGGATCTAACACTCCATTACAAGTGATACAGAACCTTCAAACCTCTCAAGATAAGAAACTCATCTAAGAACTCTACAATATATGTTCGCGTGCATTCAAGTTCATTAAATCCACCAATGCAACCGACTTAAAGCATACTTTTCAAATCGATCACATATACCACAAACATCCATTTTCACAATTCTTAGAGTAAAGGAAATGTCAAAAAAACACGCATGAGTTCATAGGACAATATTGTATAGTTAACATTATTCAAGATCTAGGGCTTGTGAACTTAGAGTACATGAAATCGAAAACAGGTATTTTCAATAAGATTTCATCATACTTTTTGACTAAAAACTAAAGACCGTCTATATTATTTATATGGTTAGGAGTCAAAAAGTATATATATAATAACCCTAGTCTCAATTAATAGGAAAGAGAAAAAAACCATGCCTTGATTTCATAGAAATTGATCGTAAAGTTTGTTACGTTATTTCCCATATGCTAAATGCAACAATCTGTGCCCCAATCTCCTCTTCCTCCTCTTTGTTCTCTCCAAGTGTTGAAAATCGTGTAGGAAAACTAGCCCCTAGGGTATTCATAGTGCCCAAACTAGGTTAAACTATGCTTAGTGAGAATCTTGGTTCTGGGAGGCATGTCTGGATGAAAATAGTGCAACCAGATGGACTAAACATGTTGTCCAAAAATACAAATTTGCGTTTGGACATGAAATTGACATCCAAACGGACCTAACCTAATTAGAGGTCGATTCATGAAATTTAAATACACTTTTGTACAACTTAAATTCTTCTTTCTAATGTCGCAAAAATCAGGTTAATCGAAATAATGTCAAATACTGAGATAGTGTCAATTTTTTTCTGTCCAAATTCTTCAAAAATATGTTTGGCTGATTCACTTTGTGGGCAGATAGTGTCATTGATGTTCTATAATTTTTATGAATGGACAATGAATGACATCTGTCCACAAGGTAAATCAGCCAAAGTGGTCTGTCGCCAGTCATTCATTTAATAAACGTGGGAAGAGGCAAAGTCAGTCAACATGATTTTTCAAATTTAAGAGGAGTAGTTACTTGAAGGCTCCTTTATTGAGGGAACGAGCAGTTACTTTGGAATTCAAAAGGCAGTAGTTATCAAGACTGACTTTCACGAAATTAGTAGTTGAAGCAAGAGAAAAAGGCAGAAAGAAAAAATTGATGAGACGTGCCTATAAAAGAGATATTAATCACATAAAATAGTGACGATCAAAACCATCATAGACCCACGACTTGGGCCATTTAGTAGTATTTAGTTTAGTTTTTAGGATAGAAAGTTAGTGCTACAGTTAAGGCTAATTCATTAGTCATTTGAAACCAAAACTTCAAATTTGATTAATAAAACTGTCTTTGTGTTTACCTTTGTTATCTTTGACGTTGCTTTGAGTTTTTCGATTGATTTCATCCATGGAAGTCATGAACAGGGCAGTTGAACCCCAATCCAAGCAGTCGCCTGAAACCATTCTATCAAAGGATTTCATCTATCAATCGTTAGAGAAAATCCTTTGTGCACCCAACAGTCACCATAGAAACAAACATTAAAAAACAGCACATAAAAATGGTTTTTCTATGCCTCCAACTCCAGCATCCTACCTTCATCCAATCCTTTTCATAATGAGTAATACTACACTGACCAAATTTGGAGCCCAAATGACATGGCACCTGAGTTGGACTTATTTATTTGGTGTAATGTTTTTTGGGTCCCAATAAAAACTTCAAATAATATGCTGCCATGTCATTTGAGCTCTAAATTTGATCTCAAAATTTGGTCAGCATAGCATTACTATTTCATAATTGGGTAAAAGAAAAAGAAGCGAACCCAGAGCAACTAATCGTAAATTTACAAACAAAAATTTCCACAATTATCTATGAGATCTCCAAGCGAGATACTCTGCCTGTTTGCTTGAGATGGAACAAGTGGAACCCTAGGTACAAGGGCACCATCATCATGAACAGTGCCAAGGTGGTGGTCCTCAAAATTTTGTTTCCCACCACCTTAGCATCCATGTAATTGCAGAGGCAGAAATCCAAATTTGCACTATTGATGATAACTTTCAGGCACTCATCTTGGATTTGTTGTAACACTTTGCCAAAAGCATCGATCCAAATTATGCCCTCATTCGGAACAAATCAAATGTTCAAGTTCGACTTAGACTGAAGAAGTATTAATAGTTATTTTTTTTACTCGAAATGGTGGAATGAAAAGAGGAAAATACACTTACCATTTGGAGAGGTAAAGAGGCAATTTGGCAAAGAGATCCGTTGTGATTTGAAAATAATAATAATAAATAAACTAAGTAATATTAAAATATTCAATCTAGATGATGATTAAGAGAAAAAATTTATTTTTTTCCCAGAGAGAAAAAAATCGAATTGGGTGAAATTAGTATCCAATTATAAACCTAGATGGAATTTGGAGGTGTAATTCCTCCAATAAAGCTCACCATACAAAAAAAACCAGCACATGTGGGTCAATTTTAACTATAAATGAATTAGAAGCACAGGAGATGCTAATTTCTTGTAAAAACAGTGAAGAAAGTGAGTGATTAACCATTAAAAGTATTATTTTATTATGTTTAATGATGAATTAATTATATATTATTTGAGATTATATAAGTTAGATATCAGAATCACTTAATACTTATTCTAGTTGTTTGTTTCATTTTATAATGTATTTTGGATGAGTTATGATGATAATGATATAATCCAAGTAGAGCAAACAACGGAGGAAAGATCTAGTTTGGAATAAGGGATGATTTGATCAAGAAAAGGAGTTTTGGACAGAGATTTAGGAGGGTCCAGACTCATTTTGGGCACCCTAACACACCCTATACATGGAAAGAGAAGGAAAGCAAAGCAGAGTGAAGAAAACTAGAAAGCAAGTTGCGTCTGAATGCAAGGGAGTGCGTTCAAGTGCAAGGCAACCCGTTAGAACTCGTCCTTCCCCTTTCGAACTCAAGAATAAAGCTCCCTGATGATACGTTACTATGTCAGGATGGTATTAGCACCGTCTGGACGCACCTAGCAATTCCATTCCAGTGAGTTTTGACCACCGTGTGGACGTGCCATTTCACTTTGATGTGCAAAATTTGACCTAAAAAAAGTCCTATTTGGAAAGGACATGTACCAAGGATAAACCTAGTCTCCCTAATATAAATGCAGACTCTTTATTTTGGAAGAGAGGATCCAAAAATCCCATCTTTTGCCAGTGAGTAGTTCCTTTGTACCCTTAAGCCCAAGGTAAGGATTTGTGATTGTTTTATTGGATAGTTATTGTAATCCCAAAGCTAAAGAGTCATTCTTCCAATAGTTGTTTCCTTCCAATTTAGTTAATTCATGTGTTTCGACCTTAGACTTTACCGACGATTACTACAACCTAATCACTTGCACTTGAGTGCATCCTTTGGATATCAAGCATGTTTTTTGGGGCCGTTGCTAAGAGACAAAAGGATCAATTTTTAGAAGAAGAAGAAGGAAGAATTCGCCTTCACCAACAAAGTACTTGGAGACAATTTTTTTCTGGGTAACTTCATTCGATCTTCTAATTATTTTTAGATTCGTTACATGCCACCTTATTTTTGTTTTAGTGGTCATTCCTTTGATTCAAACCAAGCCCAATCTCCATTTAAAGAATCAATAGGTATCGTAGGTTCACCAAGTCCTTTGAGTCCTTCACGTAACTAGTAAATTACCTTCCCCAACATTTATCATAACAAAATTGGTAGTATATTGGGTGACTGAGAAGTAAAGGTCAATCAGCAAGACAGAACCCTAAGGGATTATTTACATCCCGTTCGCATTGGTATCCCATCCTGTGAATGCACAATTTTTTTTAATGTCAAGCTAGAATCTATGCAATAGTTGCTTTAGTTTGATGGATTGGAATATGGGAATCCTTATTTGCACTTCAAAGAGTTTGAGGATGTGTGCGGTACATTCCAAGATAACTCTAAAATAGTCCGTTTGAAACTTTCCACCTTTTCGCTGAAGGATAAAGCCAAGATGTGGCTACATTCCTTGAAACCACAGTTCCTAGCCAATCGAAAAGGACAACAAAAAGTGTTTTCCAAGAAGTTCTTCCCCCCCCCTCATAGAACCAATGCTTTAAAAGTCAAATAATAAAAGTGAGTTTTTTTGTGAGTGTTGACAGAGATTCAAGGATCTTCTCCAATCGTGCTTTCACCATGCCTTCTAAAATTGGTAGTTAGTAGGATTCTTGTGACGCCCCAAAAATTGGGGGTAATTTATAAGTCCATTGATAATCCATCAAGCCACGGAAGCATCTGTGAATATCGTATAACCCGACACCACGTACATGACATCCTCCTTTAACTGGAATCTTAACCTGTAAGTAGAACTCGGGTTCATCTTTCCATTAGATCCCACCAAGGTCCAATATACCACAATTTGTATTTCATTATTGTCCATTTATAACATTAGAAAGAAGGAATGCATAGCCCAAAACCTTGACAAAGCAGTTTTAAAATTTTAAATTTTTGGAAAGAGTACCAGTACAGTCTACCTACTGGACAACGTTGTACCTGTACTCTTTACTCAGTTTTGCTTGTTTCACCTGTTTTGCATTTTCAATCCATTCCAAACCTTCCCACAATCATCTAATATATGTTCAATAAGCTTTTCCCAACATAAAACTTGATACGTACAAGTTCTATTACATTAATTTCATTTAATTACTCGCCAAAATGAAATGTTCATAATAATTTTACAAAATATTCAAAATAAAGCCACATTTCAGCTTTCTACATCCATGAGACTTGAATTGGGAGCCCTCCGCTGGCGTAAATCCCACACCTGAAATATTTTTCCCATAAAGGGTGAGCCACGCTCAATAGAGTATCTCCTACAGAAGCTACTACTAAACCTAAATGCATATGAAATGTTCACATACAACATTAATCAATTCACACATTCCAAGCAAGAATATGCATCAATGTTGGAACCTATCATGTCATGTCATGAAATGAGGTGAGACTCACTCATGCAACTTGACCCGAGCCCTTTCCGGCTCTCCAACACGCTAGTGCCAATGTGTATTAACCCATCACTTATGTTGCACATCAAATGTCGTTTTCCAATCCAGGGTCTTTCATGGACTTACACCAACGGCATCCAACCGATACGAAATTCATGGACATCCACCAACGGTTTTGCGTACACTAACACACTTTATGGACTTGTACCAACAGAGTGTGTATCCAAGTCACCGGGCCTTGCACCTGAGGGATCTTCTAGCCCTTCTTGCTAACCCCAACCCTCTTTACCATGCAAACCGTGTGACTCGGCCAAGTCATCGACCTAGCTTACTCGAGCCCACTCGTCATCCACTAAGTGTGGTGTTGACTATATCCATGCACACACACCCACTTAATGGAACGTTCCCGTGCATATACAATGTAATATCTCATTGCAACCATAATACAATGTTCAATATACTATTTATGCCATATGAACTATTTCCAACACATTTCATATAACCTATGACAAATTATATCAAAACATATAATTCTCATAATTCTCACAATGTCAATGTATGAACATGCAGATATCAATATTTCATCTAGAACCAAAGCCTAAGCATGCCATCACATGTCAAGAAATAACACACTCAATTTCTCAAAGCATTATGTAAACAAATAGCATGCCCACAATTCACATAAGTTAAGAAATTACATTAGACAATTTCTACATACCAATTTCAAACAGAATTTAATCTACCCAATTTCAATACCTATTTCACCAAAATCTCCTCAATAGGCAAGTGACATACATATCTATCAATCTACCCATTTAAATATAACAATCTAGGTTGTAAATAAACCTAAGTAGGAGAAACCCTACTTCTTAAAGCGTAGAGAATGACTTTGGAGAACTCCAAAAACCCAAAACGAACTTGAATCACAACTCCCCAAATTTTTGGTTTTCTAACCTTCGGTGAAAGCCCTCGTTTTTGGTATGTACACATAGCCCTTGTTGAGGAGACCGACTTTAGTTCTTGGTCTGAGTGGATTCGAGTTCTTTAGCTCCGTAGATCGTAGAGAGAAGTTAGAGCTCTCTTCTCCTTTCCCTATTTTCTCTATCGGGTGTGTATCGGCTGAGGAATGGGGAGAAAATCTGATTTTCTCCCCATATTTATATTTTCTAATGCTTGGTCCACAACGCGCCATACGTCCCTTTTTTTCGGGGTTCATTTTAGTCCCAAAAGGATTAAATTTCACTCTGATTCAAGTTGGGTAATCACAGTTAGTCTCGAAAAAATCAAGGTATGATAATTGTAATCATTTTGCACTGGCTTAGTAAAACATGTGGCGTGGAAATAAATTTTCAATTAGGGCTCAATCACGACACAAGAGATAAATTTTTTACAAAAAGGCTAATACTTAATGCAATTCAAAGATGACCTAAGATTATCACTAGATAAGCATACATCACAACCAAAGCAAAGTCAATCAACTATCCATATGCATCACAACCAAAGCAAGCATAATGAGATTATTGAACAGATTTTGAATTTAAAAAATTGTTCCTTTAAGTAAATTTAAGTTCCCTCCAACAAAGATTGACACTAAAGCTCGCATGGGTACGTACTTTATCTCCACTTTGTATGTCCAGCTCTAAAATGTGGATCTACTCAGTAAATTGCTAAAATTACACATTCAAGGTGCACTATGGTTGAGTTTGAAGGAAAACACGCATGCGATACTCAGGCATAGGATAAACTTCTTTAGTGTACTCATGTGTTCAGAATTCAAAATGAAGATCAAGCAATCACAGCTCCTATAAAAAATTGAATAGGAGAATATGGTTCAACATTCAGATATATTCCACAAAAAAAATTAAAAATTTTCAAAAGTTTTCATATATTTCCAACTATTCTATACAAAAAATAAAATTATTCAAAAGTTCCCACATGCAAATGGTGCAATGATTAGTGCTTAAAAGTAACTTTTAACTATGCCTTTTTGGAACTAATTGTGCTTTGATAGAGTTTAAGTGATGTCATTTCAGGCCCTAAAGTGAACAAGGGTTCAAGAACAACAAATATCACATTTGATTATAACGCAAGTACATCATAAAACAAAAGTGGAAAAGCAGGGACCAAGGCAGTAACGTTCGAACACCAATAAACGCTTGAACATTGCCTTACATCATGAGAAAATCAGACTGCTGAGACACGACATGTTGCAGCTAGGAAAGCAAACCCTGAGCTAAGAATGAAGAGTCTGAAGAACTTGAGTACTACGTTTGAATGCCAATAAATGTTCGAACGTCCCCTGGAATCATTTGAAGATTAGACTGATGCATGGAGTATGGAAATGAGTCTTCACTGAAGATCACAGGGCACTTGAGTGAGAAGGTCAGAACGCCAATCAAAGTTTGAATTCCATACAACAATCGAACGTCCCTACAACAAACATAGAAGGCACGTTCGAACACCATACAATATTCGAACGCCTATAAAGCAAAAACAGAGACAACGTTCGAATGCCACATAGCGTTCGAACGTCCTTCACAGACTGACTGTAGAGTGGTTGATTTTTCACTTTGAGTGGGGCGACAACACTATTTATCCTCTCTTATCTTTCCCCATTCTTCTTCCTTGCCTATAAATACTGCCATTTGGGGAGCTTCAGGAGAACAACTTTTCTCTTGTAAATTAAGATGTTGTTTTTGGGAGAGAAGTTAGGCACTAGAGCAACATCTCTTCATTTTGTACTTGTGTTATGTTTATATGAACCTTTTCTTATTTGTATTTACCTTTGCACTTGTTATACCAACCATAATGGAGACTTGTACTCTCCTTGTAGTTGGATATCTAGTCTTTTATTTACTTACTTTTTACATTCATGTGGTAGCAACTATGATGGAGGCTTAAACTCCCCTTGTAGTTGTACTTACTCTTATTTACATGTATCAAGAGAGATAGCTCATCTCTTGGTTGTGGTGGAAACCCTCCAAGAGTAACTAGCTTTCTTCTACTTTCGTTTGTTAGCTACTTTCACTTCCATTGTTTAAGCATCCATCTTTCTTAGAGGAGTGAAACTCTTCCACTTTTTGAGAGCTTTGCCAAAGCTATGAAGGGTGAAACATGATTCACTCATTTTTCGTTGAAGATTGGCTCCTTGGTTGTTGTTCTTTTATTTTGTAATTTCTCTACTTGGAGGGATGAACATCACTCACTTTTCTAGCTTTACCAAAGCCCTGAAGAGTGAGTAATTTCTTATTCGCTCTTTAGTAAGAGGTGAAGGGCATGTATAAATTATCCGAAAGTTATATTTGTGCTTTGTTCTAATGCATAATGTTTCTATCCCCTTGCTTATTGGATGATTGATTGCATCGAGCAAAGCTAAGGTATTTTGTATAATCGTGGTTCTTTCTATGACACGGATGACTTTTGTATAGAAAGAATCGTCGTTTCAAGACAAGTACAACTAGATCTTTATGATTACCCTTCAACCCTCCCCATGATTGTGCTTCATTTAAAGAATGAAATATTAATGTCATTGTTGGATGTCTTGTAGAAACACTGGCTTGTTTGTAGACGGGTTAAGTCTCGGCATAGACAATTCTTGTAAACTTCCAGAAAGACATCGGAACCATGTTCTTAATTCTCATAGTCCATCTTTACCTTCAGATTAACTTGTCGTTGACACGAGAGTTAATTGAGTTATTAAGCATAAATATAATAAACTGAGTAATGAACTGCATGCCCATATCCTTGAACTAAAGAGTGACTTTCTTTTCATTTGAACCTATTTTATATTTTGCCTAGAAAACTTTCTTGGAAAGAATATCATATTTAATCCAGGATGATCTCTAAAACTCACAACTCTAAATCACAAAGGTTACAACCAATTGGTCTCCACTACTGCTTACATTGAAATACCAATACAAAGTTCCTTGTGGATTCGACCCCGGACTCAAATCGGATTATTACTACAGCTTGACCGCTTGCACTTGGGTGTACACACTTCGGATCAAGTCACTCACCTCACCCCCAACTTGAACTACGTATTGTCCTCATTGCAAAAGAAAGACATACAATAAGATATTGAAATTTAAAAGACAAGAAGGGTAAGAGAACACCTCGCAATGAGCTTTAACAAAAACATCACTATCTGTACACATGAGAAAAGAACACTATGTACAGATAAATATAAGTAAACAATTTAACTTGTAAAGGACAAATGAAAATAACTTTACACTAATATCTACTTGAACAGTTATGCCTTAGCAACATCCAGATAGACCTGATCCACCAACTCCTATTCCACTCCCTTAATTTCAAAACCCACGAAGAATGATTTAAGTCTTTGGCCATTGACCTTGAATGTTTTACCATCTTCGGGGTTTTCTATGTCCACGACTCCATGTAAGTAGGCCACCTTGACAATGTAGGGGCCATCCCACCTCAATTAGAGTTTTCCTTAGAAAATGGAGAGGTGAGAATTATACAAGAGCACTTTTTGGCTAGGCTCGAATGTTTTTCTCAAAATGGATTTGCCATGGAAAATTTTGGCCCTTTCCTTGTGAATTATAGAGCTTTTATATGCATCTTTGCGAATTTCCTCCAATTCATTGAACTTCAACTTCCTATGTTCCCTATCTAGTCTCAGGTTGAAATTCAAGGTTTTTATGGCCCAACATGCCTTATGCTCCATTTCCACTAGCAAGAGACAAGCCTTTCCGTAAACTAGCCGATAGGGAGACATACCAAGAATGATTTTATAATCAGCACGGTAAGCCCACAAGTTATCGATCAACCTGAGTGACCAATCTTTTTTATTTGGGTTAACCATTTTCTCAAGTATGCTCTTTATCTCCCTATTGGCCAATTCGACTTGGCTATTAGTTTGTGGGTGATAAGTGGTGGACACCTTGTGTGTTACGTCATATTTATGCATTAAAGAAGCAAATGGTTTATTGCAAAAATGTGAGCCAACATCATTTATCATCGCATGAGACATCCCAAACCTAGAAAAGATGTTTTCTTTTAAAAACTTGACCACAAATCGATGATCATTGGTCTTGGTTGGGATTGCTTCGACCCATTTGGACACGTAGTCCACTACCAACAGGATATAAAGGTAGCCAAAAAACATAGGGAATGGACCCATGAAATCGATGTCCCAATAATAAAAAATTTCAATGACAAGTACGAGGGAAAGGGGCATCATGTTTCTATGGGTCACACTTCCTAACCTCTGACACCTATCACATTGCTTACAAAATGATACATAATCTTTAACTAATATATGCCAATACAAATCACTTTTTAAAATTTTAGCTGAAGTTTTCTTGGAAGAGAAGTGCCCACCAGACGTTTCAGAATGACAGATGGAGAGGACATCCTATAGTTCATTTTTTGGTACACACCTCCTTATGACTTGATTAGGGCAATATTTGAACAGGTACAGGTTGTCGAAGTAGAAGTACTTCACATCCGCCTTGAATTTTCTCTTATATTATGGGGTCCAATGTGGGGGAATTTGTCCCGTGGCAAGAAAATTGTAAATGTCAGCATACCATAGAAAAACTGAATGGATAGAGAATATATGCTCATCAGGGAAAGAATTAGGGATATGGATGTGCTCTGCGGTGTCTTGGACAACAATCCATGACAAATGGTCCACCATCACATTTTTGACTCCTTTTTTTGTCCTTGATGATTGCAGGAGGGGAATCCACCTAATGAGTCTCGATTTAGCATCCTGCTTAGACAAAAAATACTTCAAAGTAGAGTGAACAGTGTAGACTACAATAGGTGAACCAATGATGTATGACATAAATTTATCCAATGCAAGCATTATAGCTATCAACTCTTTTTCAGCAGTGGTGTAATTCATTTGTGCTTTATTTAGATTTTTCCTAGCATAGTGTATTACATACAACCTTTTATCTTTCTTTTGACCTAGCACTATGCCGACCACGTAATCACTCGCATCACACATAAGCTCAAATTGGAGTTCCCACATGGGTGGTCGTATGATTAGAGGTGAGGTAAGCATACTTTTAAGTTTTTTGAAAGATGCCTCGCAATCATATGACCACACAAATGGGACATCCTCTACTAACACATTTGTCAAAGGTCTTACCAAGAAACGACCTGATGTCCTTGACTACCTTCAGAGTGGTTAGGCTGGAAATTTATTCTACTTTAGACTTGTCCACTTTGATTCCCTTTGTAGACACAATGTGTCCAAGCACAATCCCTTGTGTTACCATGGAGTAACATTTCTCCTAGTTAAGCACCAAATTCTTCTCTTCGCATCTTTCTAATACTTTCTCCAAATTTTCCAAACATCCTTCAAAGGAGTCTCTAAACACTGAGAATTCATTCATGAACATCTCCATAATATTTTTCACCATATCGCTGAATATCCCATCATACATCTTTGAAAAGTTCCGGGGCATTACACAAATCAAATCGCATTGACAATAGGCATATGTTCCAAGGGCATGTGAATGTGGTATTCTCTTGATGTTATAGGGCAAAATCTATCTGATTATAACTTGAGTATCCATCTAAGAAGCAATAGAAAAGATGCCTAGCTACCCTCTCCACCACTTGATCGAGGAATGGTAGGGGAAAGTGATCCTTTCGAGTGCAAGAGTTAAGCTTTTGGTAATTAATGCAAACTCTCCAACCGGTGACCACTCTTGTCGAAATCAACTCATTCTCCTCATTTGCCACTATAGTCACTCTCGACTTCTTTGGTATCACTTGCGTGGGACTAACCCATTTACTGTCGGCAATTACAAAGATAATGCCTACGCCAAGTAGCTTGAACACTTCATCTCTAACCACGGCCTTCATGATAGGATTGAGCCTCCTTGGTGGTTGTTAGGATGGCTTGGTGTCTTCTTCAAGATAGATTCTGTAAGTGAAAATGAGAGGGCTAATTCCTTTGATGCCAGCTATGGTCCAACCGATGGCTCCTTTATACTTTCTCAAGACTCGCAACAATGTTTTTCCTTCCTTTGATTCCAATGAAGAGCTTATCACCACTGGAAATGTTTGGTGCTCCCCCAAGAATAAATATTTCAGTGTGGATGGTAATGGCTTCAACTCCAAAATGGGTGGTTGCATTGTTGATGGAAAAATCTTCTTTTTTGGGGCGGTAGTCTTTCAAATGTTGGGGTCCAAGTTCCCACCCCTTGCACAGTCTCCTATAAAGGTGGTTATAAATACATTTTTAAAGAAAAATATTTGTTCATTTACTTTAAATTCCAATTTGATTGGTTTTGGAATATTCCCCAACGGTCTCTATTTCATAAACAAGAAAGGAAATCTAAATAATATTGAACATGTTGATATGAATGTCATCACTTGTAAAAGACCTAGAGATGATAAGAATCCTAATTATATGTGGCATATCAGGTTAGGTCATATTAGTAAGGATTAGATTTGCATGTTGGTTAATGATGGATGCTTGATTGTGATTCACACTAATCTCCAAATATGATCCAGATTATGTGTATATGAAATATACGAATATGTGAGTGTTACTCTTCCTTGGGTTCGATGCTAGAAATGTGGAAAATCATTTGTGTGTGTGTGAAAAAATGAATGTGTATGTGTGCAAAAGTGCTCCCCAAGCGAAGAGAGACTTGCAATGTCGTGTTTTACTTGGAATGGGTATTTCAAGGTCGTCTCCTTAGGGAAGGAAATGTCAAAGTTTAGGAAGGTGATTTGTGAAAGAAATAAAAATTAGAAAATCTTGTAATTTTTGTTTTGGAGAGTTGTGTTTTGGTAAAAATGCAAGGAAAACAAGATTGGCTAATCCATAGGGGTCATTCCAATGGGAATGCCAAATCCACTCAAGTCGTTCAATCAGTGGTGTCTTTGTGTTTGATTGATTCGTAGAAAGTGAGGGACTAGTGTGGATGTATTGAGCCAAAGCATACCTCGTGACAAGTCTATGGTGTATCAAGAGCCCACAACCACGTCCACTCTCAACCTAGTCAAACCAAATAATTTACACTACGAGGAAGAACGAAATAGAGTCAATTTCACATATCCAAGAGGAAATTCTCCTTGGATTAGCCAACTAAAAATCTAGGTACTCATAATAGATGCAAGAACCATCATAATGCAAATAGACATGATCATGAAATGGAGAAAGAAACTTGTATTGATGCTAGAAAATGTTTACACTACAAGAACATTATCATTCATACCCAACTTACAAGCTTAAATAGGAAAATACCCATATGTAGAAGTTGAAATGCTAAAACACTTGATTAAACTAGATTATAACTTGAATGGAAGAGTTTAAAGTGAAAGTAAGAAAGATTACAAGTATTTTAAAGCTTGCCAAAATGAAAATGGTGAAGGAATTATGAAAATCTAATTTTCTCTATCTAAAACTTCATCTTCTTTCTTGAGCTTCTCTCTCTTAACTTGTGTAGAAAACTGAAAATTAGGCAAGGGCTTGGTCAAAAATTCATCCATAACCCTCCATTGGTCTGTGAGAGCTGACTTTCTATGATCGGAAGGGGTATGGGTACTGCTCCAAGTAACCACAGGCCCATCATTGCCTCTTTTGTGCTTCCTCCAACCACTCATCTTCTCTCTATTCTCTTATCTTCTTCTCTCATTTTCAATCTGATTTCTTGGGGCAAGGAGAGCATAGTTACAGTGTACAATGTGTCAAGGCATGGTCTAGATGAGCATAGGTGGGCCCACAGAGAAGGTGGAGAAGTGTAGCAGGCAGTTGGCAAATCTGGGAAAAACTTATCGATAGAACGATAAAAAATCTACCGGTAGGTTTTGTCCAGTAGTGAATTTCTACCGGTAGTTTTTGAGGGAGGTGCTGAGGTAGGAATTTTCCAGTGCACTTTTCCTACTGGTAGGTTTTGGGACTTCTACCAGTGGGTTTTGCATACAAATTAAACTATCCATTCATTTTAGACAATTCACCAAACAATCAAAATAATCAAATCATAATGCAATTAAGTAAATGAACTTGGACAAAATGGAACAAGTCAAGTGTGGTTCTTTCATTAATTACTCTAAAAGGTTCAGTACAAAGAAGTGAAATAAAAAACATGACGGCCTATAATCCTAGAGACTCTTCTACTAGGCTGACAACCCTAAACACTAACTGTATAACTACTAAAAGCAATAAAGTAAAAAGATCTCCCTACTCTTCATCCTCATCTCCTGTCCCCCCATCCTTGATCTTATAATTACTACCTTCCTCATCACCGGAGTCCTGATCATCAGAACTCTCCACCTCAACAATAGTAGAAGCCATAGGGGCAGAGATAGATGGCCCAACATTAGGAGGTGGAGGCACATCGAGGATTGGCTTTCCCAGAAAAGTGTGCTCATACATCCTCGTCATCATCAAGGTGAGCTGCTGCATGGTTCCACCAAGGTCATCCAGCCTCCCCTCTATCATATCCAAGCACTGAGTGACAGTATGACGTGGGGCTGTAGTGGATGGTCCGGTTGTGGAGGGTCATGATGTAGAAGGCTCGGCTCTAGGTGGCCTCGCCCTCTCCTCTCTTTGAGCCGCCTTTTGGGTCATTGCCATCCTCTTCATGCTACTGAACTTCCTGATGGCTCCGAACTCCAGAGGGAGAATCACATCTTAGGGGTAGCCCTTGACTTTATAGTGGTGGCATAACCTTTTAACCAAATTAGAAAATATGAGATTCGCCTTCAACTTGCTAGCCTAGGTGAGCTCCTTCATGAATTCCCATATCATCAGAGCCACGTCCATCCTCTACCCCATCATGAAAGCGTGAAGGAGGGCAAGATTCTCTTCCACTGGGGTCTTTTCCGCACCCTGGGGTGATAGGTTGTAATGCAAGACTTTTTTCATCACCCCGTATGAATGTTTGAGGGCATCGACTTGAACTTTTCCCTTGAATTGCGTCAAGTACTCATACATCAACTATACATACCCTGGGAGTGATTTACTCCCTTGGGTGTTGTAGGGATAGACTGGGATGATTGGAGGAGGTCTCTCATACTTCATCAAGTCAACAATTAATTCCGGGGTGACGTCCATGCCCTTCCCTATCACATTCGTCTTGAGCAGGACTAAATCCTCATCCATTACCCTTAACTTTTGGTTAAACTTCTTGCAAGTCAAAAGGCTATAACCCCCATAGACTCAAACCATATGTCGATCTCGTGCCCGTTGATCACCTGCACAACCTAGTTGTTCGGCCTGAGGGTGGGCTTGTCCTCATGACACTCGAACGTTTCATTCTTTTCCTTAATGCTCTTTGTGTGAGCATCATTTTTATACTTATTCCTTTCCTCCCCACTCCCTCAACTGGGCCACCTTCCTCTTATGAGACCCCAAGCTTGCGGGTGGTGGACTTTGGCCCATTCATTTCGTCTGGGCAATGAAATCAAGAACGCCCAAAGGGCCACAAAAGGAAAAATTCACATCCATAATTGCTCAAGAAGATTGAAAGAAACACGGGAGTACTTACCTAAATGAGCCATGAGGATGGACTCCGAGCTTTGGCTGAAAACCTGGGTGTAGTGGATTTGGGGGAAGTTTGGGGAAAATGAGGGTTCTGTGAAGAAATCCAAACAACTTGTAATGAAATCACAGTGAAAATCAACCCTAGGGATGTTAATTTAGAGGTTTTATGGATGGGTAAGGGTTCTTTGAGTGTAAGAGATGTTTTGAGAGAGAGTAGAGAGATTCTAAGGTAGAGAGAATTGTAGAAAATGAAGAGACTTCCCAAAAAATCAGATTAAAAACTCTCGTTTCTTGGTTATCTGGGAAAAACCTACCGGTAGAACGATCAAAACCTACCAGTAGGTTTTGTGCACTAGAAAATTCCTATAGGTAGGTTTAGGCCAACTTTTACCAGTAGGTTTTAGTTTTTTCCCAAAAATTTTCGGTGCTTTGGTTTTCAACTCCACTCCAATTTTTTTCAATTCCTATACTTTCTAACGAGTTATCTACAACCTTAACTTTACAAAAAACTTGAACCATGCTAGTGAACCACAAATGAGTGACCATGCCCAATTCATTTACGAAATTGCAATGTGATTTACATTTTTTATGCTTTCAAAACACAAGACATGGATTTCTAAATTTAAATACCAAAATGAATACCCAATATGTAAAGAACAGTTTGAAATGGTAAAGACATTCCTTCTTAATATCTAAAATTTGAGCAATATTCCCCTATCCTACAAGCACTGGGTTATTCAATGAAAGTTCTCAAACCCCGAACTAAGCACACACGAGCTTCACCATGACTTTAAATGCTATTCTAGAGTATACACCTACACAATCATTTTCAAACTCGTGTGTGTGTGAAATGCACATGTAATTTAAGCATTTACTCAACGAATCCACATTCACTTAGCTATCCAAATTCAGCTTCGATGCACAACTCGCCATGGGTTTCTCTCAAAATTGAATAACTCTATGATTATCTTGACATGCTCTCCATGTGTATATATGAGATAGAATCATATGCACAAATTAACATGCTCACATATAATCAAAAAATGATGAACATGCATAACAAATGAAACGATCTTGGTACAATCTCATGAATTGAATGTTAGGGCTTTAGATAGCAAAACCAACTTTTCATTTTCATTAAAAGTATGTTTTCACCATGCTTTTTCAAGGTCATTTAGGGCTTTCTAGAGTTGTAATGAGGCCTTAGGGTGATATTTGGGCTGAGTGAAATAAAGCGTCAAAGGAGACAAAAAGGGTTATTCTGAGGGCATTGACCTTTATTTCCAAAATCTCTTTTTTGCAGAATTTTTTCCGATTTACATCTTCACTTCACTTTTTGTTTCTTTTTTCTTCTTCTTTCCTTTTATTTTCTTTTTCAACCCTTTTTCTCCTTTTTATTGGGCTTTTTTTTTCTCTTTTTCATTCAAAATTTGAATTCGGCACCATTTATCCCTTTTGAGTTTCCTCTCTGCATTACCTTCCCTTTATGATCAATCAAAATTAGTTCTAGGAACAACCAAGGTGTGGTAAATTTTTATCATTTTGCACTGGCTTGGTCAATTGTGTGGCATGGAAACGAATTTTCAAACAAGACTCAATCACAACACTAAGGATAATTTTATCAAGAAAAAGGCCGAAGGCTTTAAGCATTTCAAAAAAATGGCCTAAGATCATTTCTAGATAAGCATAGGGAGGAACATTGGCATTTCAAGACAAAGTCAATCCATTATCCACATGCACTCTAACCAAATCAAGCATAATGAGATTATTGAACAGATTTTGAATTTGAAAAATTGTTCCTTTGAGTAAATGTAAGTTTCCTCCAACAAAAATCGACACTAAATCTCACGCAGGTATTTATTTCATCTCCATTATGCATGCCAAGCTCTAAAATGTGAACACCGAATTCGTAAATTGCCAAAATTACACATTCATGGGGCACTATGGTTGAGTCCAAAAGCAAATATATATGTGATACTCAGGCATGGATAGACTTCTATGATGTGCTCATATATTCAAAGTTCAAAGTCAAGATCTAACTATCATTAAGCCAAATGATAAAAGAAATCGATTTGAACAATTATTCCTCAACAAGGTCCGGGTAAACTGAATCCACCAACTCTTCCTCCACTATTTGAACCTCAAAACCCTCGAAGAATGGTTTAAGTCTTTGGTCATTGAACTTGAATGTTTTACCATCTTCAGGGTTTGTTATTTCCACAGCTCCATTAGGGTAGACCACGTTGATAAGATAAGAGTCATCCTAACATGATTAGAGTTTCCCCTGAAAAATGGAGAGTCGAGAATTATAAAAGAACACTTTTTGTTCGGGCTCAAATGTATTTCTCACAATGGATTTATCATGAAAAATCTTTTCCCTTAATTTAGAAATTTTTGAGCTCTCATATGCATCTCTATGGATTTCCTCTAATTCATTTAACTCAAATATGCATTGTGCACCATCTCTACCAGCAAGTGACATGCCTTACCATAGACTAGCCTATAGGTAGACATACCTAGGATGGTCTTTTAAGCGGTGCGGTAAGCTTATAAGGCATTGGTCAACCTAAGTGACCAATCCTTACAATTTGTGTTACGCCATATTTATGCATTAAGGAATCAAATGACCTATTTCAAAAATGAAACCTACCGTCACTTATCATTGAACGAGGTACCCCAAACCTTGAAAAAATGTTTTCTTTTAAAAACTTAACCACAAATCGATGTTTTTGGTCTTGGTTCAGATGGCTTCTACCCATTTGGACACATAGTCAACTGCCAATAGGATATAGAGATATCCAAAGGACATAGGGAATGGAACCATGAAGTTGATGCCCTAACAATTGAATATTTCAATAACTAGCACGGGAAAAAAGGGCATCATATTCCTACAGGTCACACTTCCCAACCTTTGGCACCTATCATATTCTTTACAAAATGGAACACAATCTTTAATTAAAGAAGGCAAATAAAAATTAGATTGCAAAATCTTAGTCGAAATTTTCTTTGAAGAGAGAAGTGGCCATCGCATGCCTCCAAATGGCAGAATAAAAGGACATCTCATTGTTCATATTTATGTATGCATCTCCTCATCACTTGATCTAGGCAATACTTGAATAGGTACAGGTTGTCAAAGTAGAAGTACTTCACATCTGCCATAAATCTTTGTTTGTCCTTCGGGCTCCAATGCGGTGGTATTTGCCCTGTGGCAAGATAATTACAAATATAAGCGTACCACGGACAAACAAAATGAATACAAAACAAATGCTCATCGGGAAAAGATTCAGGGATAGGGATGTGCCCTTCGACATCTTGGACTACAAGTTGTGATAAATGGTTTGCCACCACATTCTCTACTCCTTTCTTGTCTTTAATGGTCAAGTTGAATTCTTGAAGGAGGAGGATCCACCTAATGAGTCTCGGTTTCGCGTCTTGCTTAGACAACAAATAATTCAAAGCAAAGTGATCTATGTAGACTACAACAGGCAAACCAATGATGTAAGACCTTAATTGGTCCAATACAAATACTATGGCTAGCAACTTCTTTTTTGGTGGTAGTTTTATTCATTTGTGATTCATTTAGAGTCTTGATATCATAATATATTACATATGACCTTTTTTCTTCCCTTTGACCAAGTATTACATCGACCTTGTAATCACTCGTGTCACACATGAGCTCAAATGATAGTTTCCATTTGGGTGGTTGCATGATTGGAGGTGAAGTGAGCATGATTTTGAGTTTTTTAAAAGACGTCTCACAATCATCCAACCACATAACGGGAACATCCTTTGCTAGAAAATTAGTCAGGGGTCTTGCCAATGCACTAAAATCTTGTATGAATCTACGATAAAAATCATCATGACCAAGAAACGACCTGATATCCTTGATGACTTTTGGAGTGGAGAGTGATTCACACGTTTATGTGATCTGAATTATATTATATTATACACCCAAGTATAGTGGTCAAATTATAGTTTTCTCGGTTTAAGTCCAAGTATCGATCCTACAAAGAGTTTTCAGTAATTTAGAATGTAAAATAAATAAAACAAACAATAAAGTTATTGTTTAAAGCAGTTTAACGTTTGATAGCTTTTGATGTGAGCTTAGATTGATAAGTAGTCTAACTAAATAAAGTGAAAAGATAAGCTTGTTAATGACAATAATATAAAAGATACCCTTCAGTTTTAGGATCCCATAAGCTTTATATTAGTTAAGCACTTCAAATGCTACCTTACAATAATTAACTCCCATTTTAGGTTAGCTGATATTCATGACAATTGATTAATCCAAGCAAACCAGAAGGACAAGCCATTCATGAGGAATACTTGAATTATTCAATTGATCTCGTTATTGTAAGTGCGTACATAATAAACCATAACCCATAAACTTCTTAGGCTAGCTAGTGGTATTAAGTTATAACACAACAACTTCTTATGTTAACTTGTTATAGATGGACCAATTTACTAATCCAAGTGAACCAGAAGGACAAGCCATTCATGAAGAATACTTGAATTACCCAATAGGTCACTTGTGATATATATATACGCCAGTTAAACATCCTCAGCATTCCGGTTGAGGACAAGCCATACCGTAGGAACACCATGGTTGTTCGACTGACAATATAGTTACATATAGTAGTTAAACAACCCTAATAACCCAGAAGGACAAGCTATTCATGAGGATCATTTAGGTTTTGTACCATGCATCAGTAGAACATCCTCAGCATTCCGGTGGAGGACAAGCCATACCGACAGGAACACCGTAGTTGTTTAACTAGTAGGTTGATGATGCACCAATGACATAATTCCAGACACAACACCAAAACTACGTATATCACCATATCATGCATGAAGCGTATAGTACATATATATATAAATATAAAATATCAGTATTTTCATAATCTAACCAATATGATACATATGTTTACCCTTCACTGAGGGTATAAATGACTACTCACACCCCATTGCTACTAACAAGCAAGGAGTGCGGGTATTCTTCATCACAACTAAAATTAAAATACAAACTCTAAAACTTCTTTCAAAAGGAACAACTGAAACACAACCACCTTTAGTATTAAACAAAGCAAAAAAGTGACGGCAGTTCAATCATTCAATAGAAAGATACAACAGAAATGTAGAAATATAGAGTACCGGTTGGAGAGTAAGACAGACCGGCATTACTTTCAAATTTCTCTTTTCTCCTTTTCTTTCTCTCTTTGGAGCTCTCTCTTGGTTCATTGGTGGCCAGCCCCTTGATGTAAAACTCGGGTAAATTTAAACTTTTTTTAAAAAAGGGCAAAATGGTAATTTACCACCCATATGCGTATTTAAAATACTCATGTTCTAGGTCTCGGATGAGAAAATGGACTTCATTGTTAGACTTGTATCGCAAAATCTAATCACCCTGTCAAATTTCATCGAATTATGACATAGTCGAACTTTTGCACGTTGTTCGAGGCGACTGCATGGCGAATGACATTTCAAAAGTCCCCAAAAATAAATTTTTTAAAATTTCCTTAAAATTAAATTAAATTTCAAATAAAATTAATTAAAACTTAAACCGGGATGAAATAAATCATTTTGGGACGAAAACGGATCCAAATAAGTGGGGGACACTTGGCGTGATTTGAGCCAAGTCTTTAAAATTATAAATAGTGACCTAAGTCAGATTTTTTGGAGAAATATCTCCATTTTTTCAGCCTCACATGCTTTGGAGAAGAGAGAAAAAGAGAAAAAAATCAATCTTCAAGCTTTCTTCTTCGATTCTCGGAGTTCCGTCGATCGAAATTTGTCGATCCAAGAGTTAAAGTCGATCACCGTGACGAGGGCTACATCTACGTACCAAGAAAAGTGGATTTCATCGAAGATCTAAAGATTTTTTTTTGGAGAAATCAAGTTCTTGGGCTATTGTTGGTGTTCTTGGAAGTTCTATCACTTCCTCCACGCTACAAGAGGTAGGGTTCTTCCTACTTTGGTTTTATTCCTATCCTAAGGGGTTGTTTAGGGGCTGTTTTGTGGGTGAATTTCGGACTACTTTATGGTCTGTTTAGGGGCTATTTTGTGGCTGAATTTGGGACAATTTTATGGCTTGTTTAAGGGCTGTATTGTGGCTGAATTTGGGACTGTTCTTAGGCCATTTTATGGACCATTTTTAGGATGTTTTACGGACTTTTTTTAGGCTAAAATTGCGCCTTGGTGATTAAGTGAGTTATTGGCATGCAAATTGTGATAACATGCTTAGAATTGTTTTATGAAAATTGTGAATGTATATGCATGCTTGTGTTATGTTGACATTGTAGAAAATTATGAAAATTATATACTTATAATATAATTTTTCTATGAAATATGTGACATGTATGTAATATGTTATCATTGTGCAATGGGACATCATATTGCATATGCACGGTAACATCACATTATGTGAGTGTGTGCATGGTTGTTGTCAACACCACACTTGGTGAATGACGAGTGGACTCGATTAAGCTTGGTCGAAGACCTGGCCAAGTCGAACGGGTTGTATGGTGATTAGCGTTGGGGTTAGCAAGAAGGGACTGGAAGATCCCTCAGATGTGAGACCTGGTGGTTGGGATACACACTCCCTTGGCTTGGTCCATGAAGTGTGTGGCTGTACGGGGAGCCCTTAGTGGAAGTCCATAAATTTCGAGTAGGTTAGAGACCCTTGGTGCAAGTCCATAAACATCCACCCCATACAAAGACCCTAGATTGGTACAAGTCATTTGATGTGCACCATAAGTGACGGTTTTGTACACATTGACACTTGCATTGTGTTGTGGGAGTCGGTGAAGACTGGGGTTAAAGTTGTATGAGTGAGTCTCATCTCATTTAATTGTAGACATGGTATAATCCTAACATGGGATTGTATTTTCCTAATTGAAAAGAATGTTGTTTGTAAATTATTGCATGTGCACATTTCATATGAATCTAGGGTGGGGAGCAGCCTGTGTAGGAAATACTTTACTATGTGTGGCTCACCCAAGATGGAAAAATATTTCAGGTGCGGGAGACACACTGGTGTACGGCTCTCATTCGGGGCCGTAAGGGTGAAGAAAGGCTGACTTGTGGCCTGTAACCTTGGTTTATATAAAACTTTTGTTCAAACTATATTTTGGCATGTAATGTATGTAAAGAATTGTAATTGGGATTTTATGGACAAATTTTATGAGGCAAGACCGTGAGGCTAGTGAAGGAGCTGTGGCTGCAACGAGGAGTGGAGGAGGTAACATGAAAACGCGAAGACACTACACGTACCAAATACCCTTTCTTATTTGAGGATGGAGTTACTTTCTCATAGTCATTCAATTTTAAATGACTGTTGCATATGCATGTGATTGTTTGTGTATGTATGTGTGAATTTTGGGGACGAAATTCTTTTAAGGGGGAAAGCATGTAAAACTCGGGTAAATTTAAACTTTTTTCTTAAAAAGGGCAAAATAGTAATTTATCACCCATATGCCTATTTAAAATACTCATGTTTTAGGGCTTGAATGAGAAAACAGACTTCATCGTTGGACTCGTATCGCAAAATCTAGTCACCTTGTCAAATTTCGTCGAATTATGTGATAGTTGAACTTTTGCACGTCGTTCGAGGCGACTGCATGACAAATAACATTTCAAAGGTCCCCAAAAATAATTTTTTTAAAATTTCCTTAAAATTAAGTTAAAGTTCAAATAAAATTAATTTAAACTTAAACCGGGATGAAATAAATCTTTTCCGGGCGAAAAGGAACCCGATTAAGTGGGGACCACTTAGCGCTATCTAAGCCAAGTCTTTAAAATTATAAATAGTGAATTAAATCATATTTTTTGGTGAAATATCTCCATTTGTTCAGCCTCACACGTTTTGGAGAGAAGAGAGAAAAAAGGAGAAAAAATCAATCTTTAAGCTTTCTCCTTCGATTCTCGGATTTCTGTCGGTCGGAATTTGTCGATCCAAGTGTTAAATTTGATCACCGCGATGAGGGCTACGTCTACGTACCAAGAAAAGTGGATTTCACTGAAGATCCAAAGAAAATATTTTAGAGAAATCAAGTTCTTGGGCTATTGTTGGTGTTCTTGGAAGTTCTATCACTTCCTCCACGCAAGAGGTAGGGTTTTTTCTACTTTGGTTTTATTCCTATCATAAGGGGCTGTTTTGTGGCTGAATTTGGGACTATTTATGGCCTGTTTAAGGGTTGTTTTGTGGCTAAATTTGGGACTTTTTTATAGCTTATTTTGTGGCTGAATTTGAGATTGTTTTATGGTCTGTTTAGGAGCTATTTTGTGGCTGAATTTGGGACTGTTTTATGGTTTGTTTATGGGCTATTTTGTGGCTGAATTCAGGATTTTTCTTAGGCCGTTTTAAGGACTGTTTTTTGGCCGTTTTATGGACTATTTTTAGGCTGAAATTGTGCCCTGGTGATTAAGTGTGTTATTGGCATAAAAATTATGATAACATGCTTGGTATTGTTTTATGAAAATTGTGAATGTATATGCATGCTTGTGTTATGTTGACATTGTAGAAAATTATGGGAATTATATGCTTATAATATAATTTTGTCATGAAATATGTGAAATGTATGGAATATGTTATCATTGTGCAATGGGATATCATATGCACGGTAACATCACATTATGTGAGTGTGTGCATGGTTGTCGTCAACACCACACTTGGTGAATGAAGAGTGGACTCGAATAAGCTTGGTCGAAAACCTGACCAAGTCGCACGGGTTGTATGGTGATTAGGGTTATGTTAGCAAGATGGGACTAGAATATTCCTCGGGTGTGAGGCCCAGTGGTTGGGATACACACTCCATTGGCTTGGTCCATGAAGTGTGTGGGTGTACGCGGAGCCCTTGGTGGAAGTCCACAAATTCTAAGTAGGTTGGTGACCCTTGGTGCAAGTGCATAAACATCCACCTCATACAAAGACCCTAGATTGGTACAAGTCATTTGATGTACAACATAAGTGACGGTTCGATACACATTGACACTTGCATTGTGTTATGGGAGTTGGTGAGGATTGGGGTTAAAGTTGTATGAGTGAGTCTCATCTCATTTCATGGTAGACATGGTATAATCCCTAACATGGGATTACATTTTTTTGATTGAAAAGAGTGTTGTTTGTAAATTATTGCATGTGCACATTTCATATGCATCTAGGGTGGGGAGTAGCCTTTGTAGAAAATACTTTACTGGGCATGACTCACCTTATACGGGAAAATATTTCAGGTGTGGGAGACATACCGGTGGACGACTCTCATTTGGGGCCACAAGGGTGAAGAATGGTCGACTTGTGGCCTTTAATATTGGTTTATGTAAAAATTTTGCTCAAACTATATTTTGGCATGTAATGTATGTAAAGAATTGTAACTGGGCTTTTATGGACAAATTTTAATATAACATGGACCCGATGTGGTTTATATTTACTCATAAATAGACCCGGTGTGGTCATTGGTTGATATTAGGCCTCGGATGGGTCATATGAATGTATATTGCACAAGTTGTATTTTGGGTAGAACATCCCATACAAAAGAGACTCTGCCCAATTTTTGTTAAATGAAGGACTACGGTAAATGGGGCATAATGACATGATATCAAAATACTTGGTATCCATGGGTATTTCGCGGGTTGATAGTTAATCAACGGACCCCTAAATTTTGGGGCGCCACACTTGAAATGAAAAAGACCTCCCCTATTTATAGGCAAACATGGAAGCACGAGGTGGGAAGATAAGCTCCAGCTGTCCAGGTGACCATTTGGATGCCACCACCACCGTCCGGACGGTGGTGCCTTGCAGGAGGTTCTACATGTTGCATGCTGGAGCTTCAATGTGTTGTGTTCTTGATGTTCCATGTGTCGTTTTATACTTTGGTCCTTTGTTGTTTCCAGCTTTGCAAATTTGCCTCGTATTCTCCTGTAATTCTACATTAAATCCTGCAATTTTGAACATAAAATATTGAAAACTTTAATCTACGCACAAATCCTAATAGACCCTAATTGATAAATTTTAGTTAGTTTATCTTACCAATTGGACTTGTTTAATTCTTCTAATTCATATACTAATTAGGATTAATCAATAACCAAAAGATTGAGGAAATAGTCCCATAAAATTGATGCCCCAAAAATCAAAAATTTTAACTACTAAAATAAGGTTTTAAGGAATCATATTTATTTTTGAAATATTTTCCATTCTCTGACATCTGTCACAATTTAAACATAAGATACGTACATTTTTAAAGAGAGTTGGCCAATAAAATCTACACTGCAAGATTTTAGTAGCGGTTTTTTTTTTGGTAGCAAAATGGCCTCCACAAGCTTCTGAGTGACAAAATTGAATTAGTTGACTTATTTCATAATTAGGTACATATCGCCTTATTATTTGATCTTTACAATATTTAAACTAATAAGGATCTTTCCAGGAAAAGTTACGTACCTCACTTAGAAACTTATTTCTATCAGACTAGGTATAGTTAGAAGGGATAATACTAGTGACTAAGTAATTAGCTATATCTACATACCATGGTATTTATAAATAAAAGTTGTTCATCTGGAAAGGTTTCTTTAATTGGAGTTGGTTCTTCCTTTATTTCATGTTCTAGCCTTGACAAGTGATCTGCTACTATGTTTTCAACTCCTTTTTTATCTTTAATGATAAAATCAAATTTTTGAAGTAATAAAATCCAATGTAGTAGACATGGTTTAGTATCTTTTTTAGTAAGTAGATATTTTAAAGCTACATGATCTATAAACACAATAATTGATGATCTAACCAGATATGAATGGAATTTATCTAATGCAAACACAACAAGTAATTCTATAGTTGAATAATTCATTTGCGCATCATTTAGAGTTTTGCTTGCATAGTAAATAACGTAGGGTTTTTTTATCTTTTATTTTGGCCTAATACAGTTTTTACAGTGTAATCACTTGCATCACACATTAATTCAAAAGGTAAAGACTAGTCAGGAGGTTGCATAATAGGTGCATAAATAAGCATGTTTTTAAAGTTATCAAATGCTAATTGACATTGTAACGCCCCAAAATCCACCTTGGATGACATTACTATCGAAAACCATTCACATCATGAGTGCAACTAATAAAATTCATAAATAAAAAAAAAATTTCATTCATTATCCATAATATTTACCACATCATCCCAAAGAATATGCCAAACCATTGTCATTACATCTAAAAGAATATGTCAAACTATGACCATTACATCCAAAAGAATATGCCATATTGTTATCTTGCAGCGGAATAATGAATTATTAACATGAACATTATCTCAAAAGGAATATTCAAGTCTATAACATAAAAAGAATAATTCTAGACATCCCACTCCGGATGTACATGCCCATCAACTTGAGCTTCCTAAAGTACTTGCTCGTAAACTCCGAGTTTTTCATCTAAACCAAAATCTGAAAAGAATATTGTTTGTAGGGGATGAGCACTCAGCTCTGTAAGAAAATCCTCCCAAACTCAAACAATGTTTTGAAACATAGAAAATAGGTCAGTCTCATTCCACAAATATCATATATAAATTTTGAAATAAAACAATGTTAGTTCATCCAATCTCAAGTTTATACAGTAGCAAGAAGGTAAAGGAATAAATTAAATGAAGAAGTAAAATCAATTCCCAACAATAAACCATTACCAAACATAAACCATTTCCAACAAGTTCTTGTAATAAACCATTTCCACAACAATAAACAATAACCCACAGTTTTTACTATTACCTACAATGTATATCAAGCCACAACTTGT
>CM042199.1:22589980-22603527 GCA_023539305.1 Ilex asprella | reverse complement strand
TACAATTCGACCACTTATACTTGAGTGTAATATAATAATATAATTCCGACACACTAAAAAGTGCGAATCAGGAGGAATGAAAAAGAGTTGAAATAAAATCCCCAAGAGGAGTTCTTCCCTTGGAGTAACCAACTTAAAACTAGCTATTCATATTAAAAGCAAAGACAAGCATAAAGGAAATGGACATGGAAAGGAAATGGAGCATGAAACTTAAACTAATGCAAGAAACTTAAACTAGGAAGACAAATCAACAATACCCAATTTAAAGCATGAAAATGAAGAACTTGAAAGCATAACAATGGTGAAATGTAAAGTACCAGGCTAAACTTGAAATGAACGTGAAATAGATGAGATTAAAGTGCAAGGATTAAGAATTACAAGAAGTTTAGAGCTTGCAACATTTGTAATGGAAAGGAAAAGCAAAAAGCAAAATTACTATTTATTGTCTTCTTCCTTGGAGCCTTCTATGTCTACTCCTAAGCTTAGGTAGCCACACTCTCTTTTGCTGAATAATGCTGAGATATATGGAGTGTGAGCCTTCAATTTTCGTCCATGAGGGTCCCTAGGGTCTGTGTGAAAGGTCATCCATCAATAGGGGGCTGAATGATGGCTCTTGACAACCTAGCCTGCAACCCTATGTGCAGCCCACTTCACTCCCATGCTTCATTAATGTCCAGCTTTTTTTGTCTTTCAAATGTGTAAGGGAGGCATGCTCTTGTGTCAGGAAATGTTGGGGGGCAAGTGGGAGAAGTGTAGGTAGGACCCCCAAGCCTCAAAGTTGAGTTACAGGCTGTTTTTCGGCCAGATGGTTCATGGTACCGGTACCGAGTACCGGTACTGTTTTTCTGCACTGGACCACCTTTGGTAGAAATGACATAAATCTTGATCTAACCTTTGGATTGAGCTGAAATTGTGACACGATACAGAAGACATCCAGATCTACAACTTTCATGCTTTGAACTTTTCCAGATTCTGAGTAGATCATGATCAAAATGGAGGACAACCGAGGCAGTGCTTTCCAGTGATGTGGCTGCTGGTGCTTTTGTTTCAAACACCAATACCTCTTTGATTTCTTCACTTTTAAGCCTCCAATTCTTCAAGTATTGTGTCCATGCCATTACCACACATCCAACATAGTTGCAAGGTCCTAAAATCCAATGTTTAAGCTATCAAAACATGCAATATTGAGAATTCAACATTATTCATAAAATAGGCTAACACTAAATAATTAAATGCAAAAGTTGAGTTATAATGAATGTAATGAGGCCATGAAATGTGCAATATTATGTGCTCATCATATGACATCCAACCATAGCTTTAATATTCTATTCTTTTAAATAAAGCACAATAATGGGGATGATTAAAGGGTAGTCATGAAGATCTAGCCGGGGTACTTGCCTTGAAACGTGGAGTCTTTCCATGCAAGAGTCATCTGAGTCATAGAAAGACTTTCGATTATACAAAGTACCATAGTTTTACTAGATGCAATCAATCATCTAATAAGCAAGGGGATATAAACGTTAAGCATTAGAACAAAGCATCATATAACTTCTGGATAATCAATACATGCCCTTTATCTCTTACTAAAGAGTGAATGAGAAACTACTCACTCTTCATAGCTTTAGTAAAGCTAGAAAAGTGAGTGATGCTCATCCCTCTAAGTAGAGGACTTCGCAAAGTAAAAGTACAATTAACAAGGAGCTAATCCTCAACGAAAAATGAGTGAATCACGTTCCACCCTTCACGGCTTTGGTAAAGCTCTAGAAAAGTGGAAGAGTTTCACTCCTCTAAGCAAGAAGGGAGCTTAAATAATGAAAGTGCAAGACATAAATAAAAGCATGTATGTAAGAGCATAAATGTAAAGACTAGAAGTAAATAGATACATAAATGTAAAGACCAATACTAAATCAAGAACATAAATGTAAAGACTTGAAGTATTTAAAGAAACTACAACTCTTGAGCAAATGTAAATGTAAACATTAATGCAAAGAAAATGAGTGGGAATCTAAACTTCCCAACTCTCCTAGTAAAGAGAAAAATTAAGACAAGAATTAGAAGAGTTATATGTGATGAATGCAAAGTGACCCTAATGCCAAGTCCCCTGGTGAGTTCCCCATTTTCTCTCCACAAAACAAGTATACTTATAGGCAAGGAGAAGGCAGGGAGAGGGGTAGAAGAATAGAGCTGGACGCCAAAGTCAAAGTGAAAAGCCAACCACTCTGCAGGCAGTCTGTCAAGACCGTTCCACGGACAAGGGCGTTCGAATGGTTTCTCTGTCTTTGTTCTACATCGTTCAAACGTCAGATAAACTCAGTGCCTATCATTCAGGTCAAAAGACACGTGGTTCTCTGTGGAAATCTCCCTCCAAGTCCTTTGTGCAAATCTCCTTCAAAGTCCATGCAGAGTCTGACTGCTCTGTCTCTCCAATAAATCCAGGGACGTTTGAACGTAGATTGTCGTTCGAACGTGGCACTCAAGTGCCTGAGTCTTCTGACTGCAAGTCTGCAACACGCCATGTCTTCAATCAGTCTGATCTTATCATTGCTCCAGTGGACGTTCGAATAGTGGATGGCATTCGAACGTAGTGCTCAAGTCTCCAGGGCCTTGGTTCTTGTCTGCAACACAGTTTATAACAGCTGGCCTGGTTTCTCATGACCGTTCGAACGGGATGTTGCGTTCGAACGTTGCTTCCTTGTCCCAAGCTTTTACAATTTGTCCCCTAATGTGCTGTTGTTGCCTTCAAATGTAATTTTTGAATCCCTTGAACCCTTTTTCACTTTAGAACCTGAAACATCATCACTTAAACTCCGTCAAAGCACAATTAGTCCAAAAATGGGCATAAGAATATGCTACATTTGAGTACTAATCACTTACTCGAGCCCACCCGTCATCCACCAAGTGTGGTGTTGGCGTACCCACAATTTACGATGTTCCTGTGCATATGTAATATGATATCTCATTGAAACAATAATACAATGTTCAATATGCTATGAATGCCATATGAACTGTTCCAAATCATTTCACAATCCCATGACAAATTTTATCATAAGCATATAATTCCTACAATTTTCACGATGTCAATATATAAACATGTACATATCAACATTTTATTTAGAACAACATCCAACCATGTTATCACAAAATCAAGCATTAACACACTTCATTCTCAAGGTATAATGTAAACACATAGCATGCCTATAATTCACATAACTTAAGAAATTACATTGAGTAATTTCTACATACCCAATTTAAGATAGAATTAATTCTACCCATTTATCATACCCATTTTACCAAAATCTCATCAATAGGTAAGCCATATATATTTCTATCAACCTACCCATTTCGTAATAACATTCTAGGTTGTAAATAAACCTAAGTAGGAGGGAACCCTACCTCTTAAAGCATAAAACGAGTTATAGAGGCTTCAAGAATTCAAACCAAGATCTAATCCCAAGCTTTCCCAAAAATTCAATTTTCAACCCTTTGGTGAAAGCCTTCATTTTTGGTATGGTCGCATTGTAACGCCCCCATTTTTCTCCTCTTTTCGGAGACGTTAATTGATATAAAAATACCCAAATACAATAACAGAGCGCTAATTGTCTCAATAAAATTTTATTTTTTTCAAAATCATCTCCCAATACAAATGAATCTATCAATATACATAAATCTCTCAATATCATTAAAACATCAATTACATCAACATATCCTCGACTTTACTACTCTGATTATCTCGTTTTTATCTTTTTTCTAAAATTATCCTGAAAATATTAAATAAAGCGGGGAAGTATTAATTGATTGGTAATGGTTGTTGTTCCTTACCTCTCAACACTCCCTCAAATGTGTATGGCTTATGTGTGAAGGGTGTGTCACTCTCCCTCGGGATGATACAAGAGATAGGAAACAATGGAATGTGAATGGTTGGAAATGGATGAACAAAATATGTGTGAAATGAAAAGTGGAATACGGGCAAAAGTGCTCCCCAATCGCAAAGAGTCTTTCGTTGACGGTGTTTTACTTGGAAAGTATTCCAAGGTCGTCTCCTCAGGGAAGGAAAGGGAGTTTTGTGAAAGTGATTTTGCAAAAAGATAAAGAAAATGTAAAATCTTTTGTTTATGTTTTGGGGTTGTGTTTGTAAATGAAAATGCAAGAAAACAAGTGTTGGCTAATCCAAAGGATTCATTCCAATGGAAATACCAAATCAACTCAAAGCTTTCCTCCGATTGAGCATGAATGAACGATTGATTCGGGGGAAGCTAGGAACGAGATTGGTGAGTATCTAAGCATAACCCGTGACAAGACCTATAGGATATCAAAGGCTCGCCAACTCATCCACTCTCAACCCCGTCAAACCGAACCATTTGACTCAAAAGGGAGAAATGAAGAAGAGTTGAAATGGAATCCCCAAGAGGAGGTCTTCCCTTGGATTAACCAACTTAAATCTTAACTACTCATGCATAAATGAAAGACAAACATAATTTAAATGGACATAATGAGGAAATGAAGCATAGAACTTGAACTAATAGAAGACAACTTAGACTAAGAAGAAAAATATGCAATACCCAATTGAAAAGCTTGAAATGTAAAACTTGAAACTACAATGGTAGAAACTAGAACATGTAATTAAACTTGAACTAAACTTGAAATAAATGACATTCAAAGTAATAAAGGAAGCTTACAAAAGTCTTACTGAAGATTACAAGAGAAATGGGTGAAGACAATCCAAAAATCTAAACTTTTACACTATTCATCATCTTCCTCACTAAAACTACTCCTAGCTTAGGTAGACACCCCTTGAAAATGTTGAATAATGTTGTATATATGGAGTGTGTGTCTTCAATTTTCGTCCATGAGGGCCCCTAGCATATGTGTGCAGGTCTCCCATCCATAGGGGGCTGAATAGATGCATTGCACAGGCTAGGACAAGCCAAGCCTGCAACACACAATGGCAGCCCCCTTCTTTCCCATCCCCATTAATGCCAAGCCTTCAAAGTTTTTCAAATGTGTAAGGGAGGCATGGTTGATGTGCAGAAAATGTTGGGGGCCAAGTGGGAGAAGTGTAGGTGGGACCCCCAAGGCTCAAAGTTGAGTTACAGGCTATTTTTTGGCCAGAAGATTCGTGGTACCGGTACCGAGTACCGGTACTATTTTTCTGCACTGGACCACCTTCGGTAGAAATGCCATAACTCTTGATCTAACCATTGGATTGAGCTGAAATTTTGACACGATACAGAAGACATCTAGATATACAACTTTCATGCTTTGAACTTTTCCAGATTCTGAGTAGATCATGGTCAAAATGGAGGACAACCGAGGCAGTGCTTTCCAGTGATGTGACAGCTGGTGCCTTTGTTGCAAAACACCAATACCTCCTTGATATCTTCACTTTTAAGCCTTCAATTCTTCATGTATTGTGTCCATGCCATTACCACACATCCAACATAGTTGCAAGGTCCTAAAATCCAACATTTAAGCTATCAAAACATGCAACATCGAGAATTCAACATTATTCATGAAATAGGCTAACACTAAGTAATTAAATGCAAAAGTTGAGTTATAATGAATGCAATGAGGCCATGAAGTGTGCAATATTATGTGCTCATCAAGTATACAATATGACGAGAAAAAATAAGCTTAATCAATAGATACATATATCAAATTTTCATATCACATGTCCTGCAAAATCGTAACACAACTCAGATACCTCACCAATCATCCCACCTCAACCCGATCTCACGGGTCTGCCGGCTAGCGATGCATCGACTATTGGCTGCCACGATTCCGTCTCAATATCCGTAGGACATGATAATTGAGACAAAAATATTCAACAATATTCAATCGAAAATTCCAAAACAACGATATCACAAGTTGGAATACAAAACATAGGAAAATAAAAAAAGTACTGTTTGCAAAGAGATTTAAAGAGAGCATATTGCATACCACCCCGTACCTTAGAATCACTATTTGAAACCGATAACTCAGCTTTCTTCCTCTTTTTCCCCAACTTCTCTTGCCTTCTCTCTGGGAGGTCACCAATGTGTTTTCCTCCTAATTCCATAACCAAGACCCCTATTTATAGGCATTCAAGACTCTTAGGAATATTCTAGAGAAATATTCTAAAATGTGGAATATTCTAAAGGAATATTCTAAAATGTGGAATATCCTAGGAATATTCTAAAGTCTTCTAGAACCTTCTAGATCCTTCTAGAAACTCCCAAAACCCTTGGCTCACACTGCGCCACACGGCCCCTATTTTCGGGTCTATTTTCGCCCCGAAATGACTAATCATATTACGGGTAAAGCTTAGTTAAATTTTATTTGAACTTTTAATCAAAACTAATTAAAATTTGAGCTTATCGCTTTTTGGGACCCCTGTGAGGTCGTCCGCCATCCAGTCGCCTCGATCTATGTGCAAAATTCTAACTCATCACATAATTCGACGTGGTGACTACATTCCGCGATACGAGTCCAACGGAGAAATCCGTTGTGTCAAACGAGGTCTATAGAAAACGTATTTTAATTTTACATTATTGTGGTAAAATGTCCATTTTGCCCTTTCAATTAAAAAAGTCCAAAATTTCTCGGGTTTTATATTCTTCCCCCCTTAAAAGAATTTCGTCCCCGAAATTTTCTTAGTTCACCAAGAGTCTAAAAATATCCTTAAAATTCAACGAAAGCACAGTGAACTCACTTCCCACAAATCCCATATAAGATCTGAAGCCTAAGCTCTGATACCAAACAGTAACGCCCCGATTTTTCTCCTCTTTTCGGAGACTTTAATTGATATAAAAATACCCAAATACAATAACAGAGCACTAATTGTCTCAAAAAAATTTTATTTTTTGAAAATCATCTCCCAATACAAATGAATCTATCAATATACATAAATCTATCAATATCATTAAAACATCAATTACATCAACATATCCTCAACTTTAATACTTTGATTATCTCGTTTTGATCTTTTCTTTAAAATCAGCCTGAAAATATTAAATAAAGTGGGGAAGTATACAATATGACGAGGAAAAATATGCTTCATCAACAGATACATATATCAAATTTGCATATCATATGTCATGCAGAATCGTAACACAGATCTGACACCTCACCAATCATCCCACCTCAACCCGATCTCACTGGTCTACCGGCTAGCGATGCATCGACTATTGGCTGCCACGATCCCGTCTCAATATCCGTAGGACACGATCAATGAGACAAAAATATTCAACAATATTCAATCAAAAATTCCAAAACAACGATATCACAAGTTGGAAAACAAAATATAGGATAATCAAAGAAGTACTTTTTGCAAAGAGATTTAAAGAGAGCTTATTGCATACCACCCCGTACCTTAGAATCATTATTTAAAACCGATAACTCAGCTTTCTTCCTCTTTTTTCCCAACTTCTCTTGCTTTCTCTCTGGGAGGTCACCAATGTGTTTTCCTCCTAATTCCATAACCAAGGCCCCTATTTATAGGCATTCAAGACTATTAGGAATATTCTAGAGGAATATTCTAAAATGTGGAATATCCTAGGAATATTCTAAAGTCTTCTAGAACCTTCTAGATCCTTCTAGAAACTCCCTAAACCCTTGGCTCACAATGCGCTGCACGGACCCTATTTCCGGGTCCATTTTCGCCCCGAAATGACTAATTATATTACGTGTAAAGCTTAATTAAATTTTATTTGAACTTTTAATCAAAAATAATTAAATTTTGAGCTTATCGCTTTTTGGGACCTCGGTGAGGACTTCCGCCACCCAGTCGGCTCAATCTACATGCAAAATTCTAACTTATCTCGGAATTCGACATAATTCGACGTGGTGACTACATTCCGCGATACAAGTCCAACGACGAAGTCCGTTGTGTCAAACGAGGTCTAGAGAACACATATTTCAATTTTACATTATTGTGGCAAAATGGCCATTTTCCCTTTCTATGAAAGAAGTCCAAAAATTCTTGGGTTTTACACGCGTAGCCCTTGTCGAGGAGACCGACTTTCGTTCTTTCCAGGAGTGGATTTGAGCTCCGAAGTAGTGTAGATCGTAGAGAGAATATGGAGAATCCAAGTCCTTTCCTTCTCTTCTTTCTTTTGTGTTAATCGATTAAGGAAAAATAGGGAGAAATTTGATTTTCTCCCCTCTTTATATTTTTGAATTGCTTGGTCCACTACACACCACACATCTTTATTTTTTTGGGTCTATTTTCGTCTCGAAATGATTAAATTTCGCTCTGGTTCAAGTTTAAAATATTTTTATTTTAACTTGCCTTCATTTATTTCTCAAACTTTAAAGTTTTATTAAAAATTTCGTTTTTGGGTCACCCGAGGCCTGGCCGCCTCGTAAAACGCAAAAAATTTGACTATATTAGAATTTGACAAAATTTGATAGGGTAACTAGATTTCATGAGATGAATTCAATGGTGAAGTCCGTTTTGTCATTTGAGCTCCAAAAAATTTTAGATTTACAACCCGTATCATAATGAATTATTTCCGTTTTGCCCTTTATTCATAAAAGTTCAAATTTACCCGGGTTTTACATGTGGTATTATTAATCCATAACACAAATTCTTAGGTTATTTGATGGTATTAGTGACAATTAACTAATTCAAGTAATCCAGAAGGTCAAGCCATTCATGAGGATTGTCGAAATTACCTAATTGGCATTATCATCATAAGTATATGCATATGAAATCACAAAAGAACAACTTCTTAGGTTAGCTAGTAGGCATATGCATCAGTTGATTAATCCAAATAAACCATAAGGACAAAGCCATTCAGGAGGAATACATGCATCACTCAATTGTTAGTTTAATGTTATGCATTAGTTAAACAACCCTAGTAATCTTGAAGGACAAGCCATTCAAGAGAACTGCTTGGGCTATTAATTTGACAATTGTACCATGCAGTAATTTAAACATCCTCAGTGCCCTTTGGAGGTCAAGCTATACTGTTGGACACCGTGGTTATTTAACCGACAGGTTGATAATTTATGGATGACCTAATTCCAGGCTACATAGTAACACCGAATTACGTACATCACCAAATTATGTATGAAGTGCTTAACAATAAACATTATATATATATATATATATATAGTTATATATAATAATTAATATAACATTGGCATTTCCATAATTTAACCAATACTATACATATGTTTACCCTTCACCGAAGGGTATAAGTAAACTACTCACTCTTCATTGCTATAGACAAGCAATAAGTGTAGGTAATTTTCATTACAATAGTAAACAAAATACAGAAATTGACACTTCTCTTGCAAGGAACAATTGAAATACAACCACCCTTAATATCAATTAAGACACAAAGATGGCGACAGTTCAGCTTTCCAAGTAGAAAGATATAACATAAATTTAGAAATACAGAGTTTTGGCTGGAGAGTACGACGGACCAGATTGTTTTATGACTTTCTCTTTTTCTATCCTTTTTTATGTTCTAAACTTCCTCTGGTAGTCCAAACCACCCGACTGAAGTGAAGAAGGCATGCATATATATAGGCAAAAGATCAAGCAGGATTTGGAGGATTAACATGCACCGTCTGAATGCCACCACCACCATCCGGATGATGGTAATTTGCTGGAATTTGATCCTGATCCTCTTGCTGACTATTTCTTGGTTATTTTACACTTGCATCCCTTGTTCTTTCAAGTTTTGATAGATTGTTCCTTGTAGTTTCTAGCAATTCCGTACAAAACCCTAAAATTTTAAACATTTATGCACATAAACCCTAGTTTACGCACAAACTCTAATATATAATTTTTAACTGTTTTATCTCACAAAATTACTTATTTAATTATTATAATTCACATAATAATTAGGGTTAGTCAATGAACCAAACCCTTAAAGGCCTGGCTCAACAAACTCAACAAATCCTTGCTAGCCAACATCAGCAGTAGCCACAATAAGCCTCTTATTTAACATAAACCCCATGCAACTTAGAAAGGGATATAGGGGACGAATATAGCCAAAATGATAGTCTTCATCAACAAGATGAGAATACATTTCTAGACTAGAAATTCAAGGAAGTCAATGACCAGATTGACGATGTTATTAACACTATCAAAGCCAGATCTCCAAAAATTGTGGAAACTCTGCTTCAATGCCTGAAATCCCCATTCTCACATGATGTCATACATTATCCATTGCCATCCAAATTTAGTTGCCTTTAATAGATGGTTTTGATAGAAAGAAGGATACTTTGGATCATCAGAAAACCTACAATGTTCCAACTCAAATCATGTGTAAAGCATTTGTTACCACCCTTCAGGGAACAACTCACCTCTAGTTCAATAGACTCCCTCTGGGGTTTATTAGGTCTTTTGTGGAATTTAGCAAATCTTTTCTTTCCCATTTTATCAGAGGAAGAACGTATAGGAAACCTGCCCCTATCTCTTGAATGTCAAGTAGACGAAGGAAGAATCACTTCAATAGTTTGTAGCAAGGTTCATAAAAGTGTCTTTACAAATACACAATATTGATTATAAAGTAACCTTTTCTAACTTCATGGGAGGACTTCAGCCCTCTAGGTTCCTGTTTTCACTATTTAAGGATCCACTTACAAGTATGAAATAACTCATTTCTAGAGCTTAGAGCCATATGAATGTTAGAAAAGAAAGGGGGGACCGCCCTCTCCAAAAGAAGTATAAAGATCAAGAGAAATCTAACAATGCTAACACTTTCAAAAAGGGAAAGACAGATTTTGTGCCAGCAAGAGAAAGGTTGGGGCCTCACTTTCCATTAAGAAGGTATGAATGATACACCCCTCTTAATGCCTTGGTCGAGTAAGTCCTATTATTGATACAAGCTGATAACGTGCTTAAATGACCTGCAAATCTCAAAACACCTCCCCACAAATAGGCAAGAGATAAGTATTGTCATTTTTATAGTGACTATGGACATGACACAGAAGACTAAAGACCTCTTAAAGACCCGATAGAGGAGCTGATCTAGTGAGTTCATATGGGAAGATTCTTGGATAAAAATCGGAGAGAGGATAAAGCTCTTCATGTAGAACATCGTGTGTAAAACCCAAGCAACCATAATGTTTTATATTATAAATAGTGTGGGTTAAAGTGCAACTCATGGAAATTTATATGTAGTTTAAATTGTAGTAATTAAACTCTGGAAAGTTGAGCATATTTTAATTGAGGAATGAAATTATAGAATTATGAGGTAGTAGGGACCAAAGTGAAACTTTGGAAGTGTCAAGAATACTTGATTAGTTTAATTAAGAAATAAGCAAAACATGAGGGGCTTCAGTATAATTATGCTAACTTTTGCATGAAAAGGGACACTCGACTACAAGCGGTGGAAGAGAGGAAGAAAAGGAGAAAAGAAAAATAATGACAAAGAAAAGGACGAAAAATTAAGGGTTTTAGAGAAGGAGTTCACGCAAAAACTTGCATATGTTCTTGAGTGAGAAATTCCTTCTTCTTTGAGAGTTGCATGAATTTTGTTGGAGTAAAAGAGCAGTGTGCAGATGTTGTTGAAGAATTTCGGAGTTCTTTAAGCTTATGGGTGGAATTTAGAGGAAAATTGAAGGAAATGGGTAGCAATGGTGGTAAGAGATTCTCATGAATTTCTGTGCTTTTTTACTTCCAAATACATCCTTGAGGCTTAGGTAGATGTTGTATGGTGTTAGAATTGGAATTTTGTGGACGAGGATGAAGTTTGGATTGAGTTCTAAAATTTAAGTACTGTTCATTCGGTTGAAGCAGGTGGTTGAACCAGTTGAACCTTGAACCAGTTGAACATTTGGTGACGAACCAATTGACTAGCTCCCAGTACTTTGGTGTTGAGTCTGATGAATAGGTTGAACTGATTAGACTTCAAACGGTTGATCATAGCCAAATTTTACAAGTTTATTGGGGGTCTTCTAGGCTTTTGTATAACTTATGTAAGACCTTTCTAAGTTATTCAATTGACTATAATGGGTTCTTTATGAGTTTTATGGGTTGCATATACACCATTGGGTAAGATGAGGATAAGTGTTAACATGTGTGTGGGTAAACATGAATACATGCATGATGGAATTACATGAAAGTATTTGATATTTATATGTGAATACTATGGTATATGATCGGAGTTGAGGCATTAACCTTAACATCAAAGGCACCGATCGAGAAATAATTTATTGTGTTTCGGGACTTGAGGTGAGTGGGCTTTTTCCTTGTAGTTGATAATGACCAAGGTATACTTATGTGATGTTATTGAATGTATATGATGATATGGCCTTAAGGCAAATGTAAGTAGCCAATAGTGGCCTGATTATGCCTTAGTGGCTAGTATGTGGGTATAATGGTAGTTATGTGGTTTTAAGGATAATTATGTATAAATGTGTAAGTGACTTTGTTATATTTGTTGCCAATGTTTAATTGTTGACGCGTAATGTATGTTGATATGTGGAAAATGTTCTATGTTAGCTTATGTATTAGCTCATTTTTAATAGAGCATGTTTTAAGTAATGATGTATGGAGAATATTTTTGTTGTTGTCAATATATTGAAGTTGTTCATTCACTGAGCGTGTGGTTGCTCACCCCCTCCTGTTTGTGGCATTTTAGAGAATTAGTGGGAGCTGGAAGTCCATTGCTAAGTCCTATAGGTTCGAGGAGTTGGTAGAGTCTTGATGTTATATTTTGTAATGTTTTGAACTTCTAAATATGAACATTTGCTAGATGTCAAGCTTTTAATGTTTGGTAAGGATTAAGTGGGGTTTTATGTAAATTTATGATGAAAATGCTGTATGTATGGGTTATGTATTTATAAAAGAATGTTAAGCTGTTAAATAAGTAATAGAAAGTTTTAGACCATGTGTAGGTTGATAGGATGTATGATTGATGAGTAGGATCCACCCTCTATATATAGACAATATGTACTATTTTTTGGGGGGTGTGTGATATTTTTGTATTAGAGCATAGGTTATTAAGGTTTGGTAGACATGTTTGTCTAGTTTAGCAATGGACAATCTAGGGTGTCAAAATGAGTCAAATTTGCATAAGTTAAATGTCATGCATGTTGATTGACATCAATTAGATATAAATTAGAAGTATTAAAAAAGGTCGAATTAGTAGAATTATCGCACTAAAAAGTCGTAATTAAAGTAAATTAGGGTTAGTGCGGGAATTATTCATTTTAACAGTTTTTATCTACAATTGCAGGACAAAATACAGAAATAATTAAAGAAGAAGGGAGCAATGTCAAGAAGATGGAAAGTCAAGGAGGTCAAAGTGTAATAGTCCAACATGAAGAGCAGCACATCATGCAACTTGCAAATCCACTTGCACCACCGTCCAGACGGCGGGACTGCCGTCCGGACGGTGGCCATTAGTCAGCACATGCAAGACTTCCACCTCATGCTTCCCTGCTTGCCTATAAATAGGCACCTTCAGCTCCTTTGCAAAGCAGGCCGGAAAAGAAGAGAGATTCTAAGAGAAATCCAAGGAGAGAAAAAGAGAAAGAAAGGAAGAAAAAGAAAGAAAGAAAGAAGAAAGTGAAAACACGATCCGGTCCGTGATACACTTTCAGTTCCA
>CM042199.1:22576947-22589880 GCA_023539305.1 Ilex asprella | reverse complement strand
GCTGAAATAACCCCGGTGATCCTATCGGTATGGCTTTGCTTCCGCCGAAACGCTGAGGAAGTTTCACTGACGCATGATATTACTATATATAATAATATTGCCTGCTAGAATGACCCCGGTGATCCTATTGGTATGGCTAGTCCTACACTGGAACGCTGAGGAAGTTCTACTGTCAATATATATATATACCAAGATGATCTATTGAATAATTCAAGTATTCCGTTTGAGTGGCTTGACTTTCCAGGTAACATATCTAAATACAGCTAACCTGACAAGTTGCTGTATTATGATTAACTACCACCAGTTGACCTGACAAGTTGCTGGATGATCGTCTATACCACCAGTATGTTTTACTTGAATTAGTCAATTGGAACATCGATAATCCAGCATAGCTTAATAAGCAGCTGTGTTATAATATATATTACCTTCACAATAGCCTAATAAGCTATTGTGTGCTGAATATGTACATCAGACCTACCGATTAACTTTCCAGTAAAATGGAAGTTGATTGATGTGTGGTAGCAATTCCGTAACAAAACCAATATAAAGCATATGGGATCCTTAAACTGAAGGATATATTTTATATTTCTGTCAATTAATCTGCTTTATTTACGCACTTTATTATAACTGCACTTTACTTTCGCCTGTCTTTTATTTTAAAACCAGTTAATTAGACTAAGCTCACACCACAAGCAATCAAACATCAAACTACTCCAAACAAACCACTTCAATTGTATTTAGTTTTTATTTTATTTTTCTATAGCATTACTTAACTCTTCGTGGGATCGATACTTGGACTTAAAAACCGAGAAAACTACAATTCGACCACCTATACTTGGGTGTAATATTTTAATATAATTCAGACACACAAAAAGTGCGAATCAAGTTTTTGGCGCCGTTGCCGGGGAGTTATAGTAAGCAAAAAAAAAAAAAAGTATTTGTTATATGTTTCTAGTTTGTTTTTATTTGTTTTATTTTCAATAGTCTATGTCTGTGCATTCATCAGTAGGATCAGTAAATCAATCATCTCCTTCATCTTCATCCTCTTCTGACTCTACACAAGAATCATTTAATTTAAGTATGGCTCAAAACGTACCTAGAGAGGAACATCATAGAGAACAAGAAGTTGTTCAAAATACTCGACCATTAAAAGAATATCTACATCCTACAAGAACTAATGTTCCATCTTGTTTTGCTTTTCCAACAGATGCTTTGAATCTCAATATTAAATCAGGAACAATCCAATTACTACCACAGTTCCATGGTCTAGAAGATGAAAACCCTTATGTTCATATGAAAGAATTTGAAGATGTCTGTGGAACTTTACAAGACAATACCGAAATGATCAAAGTAAGACTCTTTCCATTTTCTTTAAAAGATAAAGCAAAACAATGGCTTAATGCTTTACGACCAAACTCTATCTCAAATTGGCAAGCGTTACAAACTGAGTTCTTCAAAAAGTTTTTTCCTATACATCGTACCAATACCCTAAGACGAAAAATCATGAATTTTTCTGTAAAAGAAGGAGAAACTTTTTATCAGTGTTGGGAAAGATTTAAAGAACTTCTGCAAGCCTGCCCACACCATGCTTTCGAAAACTGGACGTTAGTCGGATTTTTCTTTGATGCCCTTCCTCCTGCAATGAGACAATTTGTTGAAATGATGGCTCAAGGAGAATTTATGAATAAAAATCCGGAAGAAGCATTCCAATATTTTGATACAATTTCTGAAAGTTCTCAAATGTGGGACTCAACTTCTTCAAATATTGGGAAAAATAGGCCATCAACATCCGAAAGAGGAAAATATGTTTTGAGAGAAGATGATGATTTAAGAGCTAAAATGGCTAGTTTATCCCGAAAACTAGAAGCCTTAGAGATGAAAAAACTTAAACAAGTAAATGTTATTTCTGCTACTGATCAAACCTGTGAAATTTGTGCTTTGTCAGGACACTCTGCTAGAGAATGTCCAACTATTCCTGCTCAGACACACAAAAAGTGCGAATCACATGTGTATATATGTGCCTAGATATGTATATTGTAGTTCTATAGTTAAGTGATAATGGATCTACCAGTGGGTCATGATTCAATTGAGGAGGATGGATCTCATTCTCCTGCTATGGCTTAGGGAGGTAAGAGGCAACAATACAAAGGTAGGGAAGGGGAATAGAACCAATTGAATGCGGTACAAAGAGCATTTGAAATGGTGGCCCAAATGGTTGTAACTACAAATCGATTAATGGAATTGCAGACATAGATATAGGCAGCAGTGCGGGTAGTGCCACCTATGCCATATGTGGAGCCACGTTGTACTATGCACAAGAGGTTTATGAAGTTGAATCCTATAACATTTGAGGGAGAAATTAACCCTCCAAATACTAAGGCCTTGTTGAAATGGATGGAAGCTATTTTTAAGCTAGTAGGGCCTAATGAAGAGCAATAGGTTAACTTAACTTTTATGTTGACAGAGGAGGCTAGATTCAGGTTGGAGGCCATAAAGCAATTGTTGATTGCGCCAATTGCTAGCGAGGGAGCTCAAGTATAGAGGAGGGTTGCTTGGGATAAATTTTGTGAGAGAGTTCAATGCCAAGTATTTTCTATAGTCATATCGCTATGGATAGGAGCAAGCTTTTATGACATTAACTCAGGGAAAAATGTCGGTGTTGGAGTACGAAAAATAGTTTGCTACATTGTCTCGATTTGCAACAAATTTTGTACAAAGTGATGAGGCATGGTGTAAGAAGTTTCAGTGCGGATTGGATTACCTGATTCAAACTAGTTTATCAGCTTTTGAAATAACGAGTTACTTATCTTTGGTGAATAAAGCTTTAGTGGTAGAAAAAGATGTTCAAGAGTCAGCAAAAAGACATGAACAGTTTCAAAAAGGATGGTTCGATAGTGCATCAGTTAGGGGATTTCAATCTGTGGGTCAAACATTGAGATTCAAAAAGCAGAGACAACAATTCTCTCAAGCTAGAGGTGCAAATTATGGTAGAGCCTCGGCTAGCTCACGGGGACAAAGTTTTTCTTGATTTTATGTAAGACAACTAGGTAGAGGAGCAGCTAGTAGCCAAGTAGTGGGAGTTACTTGCTTTAGGTGAGGAATGGATGAACATATGGCCTGAGATTGTGGGACAATGATGACAGATGGAAAACGATGGTGCTATGGTTGTGAGTAGACAAGATATATAATGCGTGATTATCCGAGTAGGTCTACCAAAGCGTCATTGGTGGGTAGTGTGACTTTTGGTGGCAGAGGTTCACAAGGAAGTGTATTGAGAGGGGGAAGGGGATCTACTGGTACTTCAGGAGTGCAAGGACGAGTATTTGCTATGACGCAACAAGATTCACCAACTTCTCCTAAAGTGATCACAAGTGAGTTAGAGTTTAAATTTCAAGGCTTGACATTGCATTGTAAAGGTTGTCAGGGCTATTTAGCTTATGTAAGGGATACCAACAAAAGGGAAGCAAAATTATCTCAATTGCCAGTGGTTGGTGAATTTTTGGATGTGTTTCTAGATGAGTTATCAGGTTTGCCACCAGATAGAGGGATTGAATTTGTTATTGAGCTTGAGGCTAGAATCACACCTATATCTATTGTTCCGTGTTAAATGGCACTAGCTGAGCTGATGGAATTGAAAGAACAGTTATAGGATTTGCTGAATCGAGGGTTTATTCAACCTAATGTGTCTCCTTGGGGTGCACCAGTGTTCCTTATTAAGACGAGAGATTGTAGAGTTTGTAGTGAGATGCTTAGTGTGTCAATAAGTGAAGGTTGAACATCAACCACTTGCAGGTTTATTATAGTCACTCCCTATTCCAAAATGAGAATGGGAACACATTACGATAAACTTTATGATAGGTCTTCCCAGTACTTCAAAGGGACGTGATTTTATTTGGATAGTAGTTGATCGTTTGACTGAATTTGCATATTTTCTAGCTGTGAAAACTAACTTTTCATTGGATATGCATGCACAGCTATACGTGGATGAAATTATTAGATTACATGGTGCACTGGTGTCTATTGTTGCTGATAGGGGTCCAAGATTTATCTCTAGAGTTTGGCCAAGTTTGCAACAGGCTTGGTACTTCTTTGATGTTTAGTGTGGCTTTTCATCTACAAACAGATGGGCAGTTTGAGCATGTGATTCAGATTTTGGATGATATGTTGAGATCTTGTGTAATGGTATTCAAGGGTAATTAGGATGAACACTTGCCACAGATTGAGTTTGAGTATAACAATAGTTATCAAGCAAATATTGTAATGGCACCATATGAAGCTCTTTATGGAAGAAGTTGTAGGACACCAGTATATTGGAGTAATGTAGGAGAGATGAAGGTAATAGGCCCTGAATTGGTGCTAGTAATTGTGGACAAAGTAATGGTGATTCAGGAACAGTTGAAAACAACTAAGACTCGACAAAAAAGCTGTACAAATAATCGAAGAAAGGATGTAGAATTTTCTACTGATGAGCAGGTGTTCTTACTTGTATCTCCAGGGAAAGATGTTATGAAATTTGGGAAGAAGGGTAAACTGAGTCCAAGATAAATTGGACCATTTATAATCATTAAGCGAATTGGAGTGGTGGCTTATCGGTTGGCATTACCGTTACATCTTTCTCGGCAGCATGATGTGATCCATGTGTCAATGTTACGAAAGTATATACCGGATTCATCTTACGTGATAGTGGAAGAACCAATAGAGCTCAAAGAATATTTGACGTATTTGGAGGAACCGGTGGGGATTTTTGATCGAAAAGAGCAAGTGTTGCGTACAAAAACTATACCAATGGTTAAAGTGCTATGGCAGAGTCATGCAATGAAGGAAGCTACTTGAGAAAGCCAGGAAAGTATGCATTCAGAGTACCCTCATTCGTTTCAACATGGAAAGTAAAATTTTGAGGGCAAAATTTCTAAAAAGGGAAAAATTGTGAAACTCGAGCATCCATAATGTTTTATTTTATAAATAGCGTGGGTTAAAGTGAAATTCATGCAAATTTGTGTGTATTTTAAATTGTGGAAATTAAAATCTTGAAATTGGAGCATGTTTTAATTGAGGAATGTAATTGTGGAATTACAAGCTAGTGGGGAGCAAAGTGAACCTTTGGAAGTGTCAGGAATACTTAAGTAGTTTAATTAAGAGATAAGCAAAACAAGAGGGGGCTTTGGTGTAATTATACTAACTTTTGCATGAAAGGGACACCTGGCTGTGTCTTGCTTCTCTAGACATGAGCCTTGGGAGAAAATATAAAAGAGAAAATTGTCATAGGTGGTGGAAGAGAGCAAGAAAAGAAGAAAAACAGAGCAAGGAAAAAGAAAAGGAAGAAAAACTAAGGGTTTTAGAGAGGGATTTCACCCGAAAACTTGCGTGTGTTCTTGAGTGAGAAATTCCTTCTTTTTTGAGAGATGCATGAATTTTTTTGGAGTAAAAGAATGGTGTGCAGATGTTGTTGAAGAATTGAAGAGTTCTTCAAGCTTTTGGGTGGGATTCAGAGGAAAATTGAAGGAAACGGGTCGCAACGAATGTAAGAGATTCTCTTAAATTTTTATGTTTTTCTACTTCCAAATACATCCTTGAGGCTTGGGTAGATATTGTATGTTGTTAAAGTTGGAATTGTGAGGAAGAAGATGGAGTTTGGACTAAGTTCTGAAATTTCAGTACTGTTCAACTGATTGAAGCATGTGGTTGAACCAATTGAACGTTGAATTAGTTGAACATTTGGCGATAGACCAGTTGATTAGCTCCTAGTACTTTGGTGTTGAGTTTGATGTACAGGTTGAATCAGTTGAACTTCAACTGGTTTATTATAGCAAACTTTAATAAGTTTGTTAGGGGTCTTCTAGGTTTCTCTATAACTTGTCTAAGACCTTGCTAAGGTATTCAATGAGCTGTATTGGGTTCTTTATAAGTTTTATAGGTTGCATATACATCGTTGGGGAAGATGAGGAATAGTGTTAACATGTGTGTGGATAATACATGAATACATGCATGATGGAATTAAATGGAAGAGTTTGATACTTAAATGTGAATACTAAGGTAAATGATAGGAATTGAGGCATCAACCTTTATATCGAAGGCACCGACAGGGAAATGGGGCTTGAGATGTGTGGGTTTTTCATTGTGGTTGATAATGATCAAGGTATACTTATGTGATGTTATTGAATGTATATGATGATATGACCTTAAAGGCAAATCTTCGCTTATGATGAACCTCTAGTAAGTTTTGTTATCTCTTTAAACCATATTGTACAAAGGTTCCTAATCAACAATGGCAGTTTAGTAGATATAATCTTTGTCAATGCCTTTGATCAGTTGGACATTGTAAGATCCAACCTTAGACTTGTCAGAGCTCCTTCAGTTGGTATTTCAGGAGAGAAAGCCTATCCATTGGCATCAATATCCATTTCTATCAATCTAGGCAAACCTTCCCACCAAGTTACCCACTTGGTAGACTTCTTGGTAATGGATTGTCCTGCTACCTACAACGTCATTTTTGGAATGTCCAACCCTCAATGCACAAAAAACAGTACCTTTGACATATAATCTCCTCCTCTATTTTCCAACCAAGGATGGAGTAGGTGAAGTAAGAGGAGATTAGGTTGTTGCTTGAAAATGCAATTTAATCTCAACCAAAAAACAACCTTATCATGAAAATATGTCAAGTAGATAATCTCGATCTAAGGGACCCAAAGGAAGTTGTAAAACATTTCTAGGTCGAACAATTGATCCTGATAGTCCTGGGAGGAGGCCTGGACCAAGTAATATATGTAGGTTTAGGACTCTCTGCTTGGTGAAAACCGTTGTGGTATATCCCTACTCTCTGCAAATCACCCTCAAATGTGTATATAGCTTATGTGTGAGAGGGATAGTCACTCTCTCTTGGAATGATGTGGGAAATGAGGCAACTAAATGGTGTGAAATCAGTGAAATGAAAGAAATAAACTGTGTGTGTGAACAAAAATACTCCCCAAGCGCAAGGAGTCTTTTGTGTGTCGTTGTTTTACTTGAAAAAGTATTCCAAGGTCGTCTCCTCAGGGAAGGAAGGTTCAAGTGTGAGAAGGTGATTTGTCAAAAAGAGAAAGTGTAAAATCTTAGTGTTTTGAGTTTTGGTGATTATGTTTGTGAATGAAAATACAAATAAAACAAGTGTTGGCTAATCCAAAAAGGTCATTCCAATGGGAATCTCAACTCAACTTAAAGCCTTCCTCCAATGAAGCATAGATGAACGATTGAGTCGTGGGAAGCTAGGGACGAGATGGTGAGGATCCAAGCATAAACCGTGACCAAGCCTACAGAATATCAAAGATTCACAATCTCATCCACCCTCAACCCAGTCTAACCGAACCATCATACACTGAGAAGATGAAAGAAAATGAGTTGAGCTAGCACACCCAAGAGGAAATCTCCCTTGGATTAGTCAACTATAAATCTAGCTACTCATACTAAAGCAAGAAAGAAATGCATAATGTAAATAGACATCATGAAGAAATAAAACATGAAACTTGAACTAATGCAAGAAAACTTAAACTATAAATAAAAATATTCAATACCCATTTTAAGCTAGGATATGAAGAAAACTTGAAAGCAACAATGGTGGATTGAAGAACATGTAACTAACCTTGAATTAGACATGAAATAAATGACATTAAAGACATTAAATGAAGATTAAAAGAGTCTTACAACAAATTACACGTGAAAGGATAGAAGAAAATGCAAAAACATAAGCTTTCTATCTACTATTCATCATCATCTTCCTTGGACTACTCATAAGCTTGGGTAGCCACCTTTTGAAATGCTTGTACATGTTGAATATATGGAGAATGTCCTATATTTTTGTCCATGGAGGGTCCCCTAGCATGAGTGTGTAGGCCTCCTATCAATGGGAGGTTGAATGATGGCTTGGATAGGCTAGGAAGACCTTAGCCTGCAACCCACATAGCAGCCCCCTTCTTCCCATCCCCATTAATGCCATTGCCTCCAAAGTCTTCAAGCATGGTGTAGGAGGCATGTAGATGTTTAAGGAAAGTCAGGGGACAAGTGGGAGAATCAATGGTGGGACCCCAAGCAAGTGGAGATAAGTTGCAGGCAATTTGGGCTGTTCTTGGCAGAACTACAAGTAGATCGTGGAATAACTACTAGTAGTTATGACTCCAGGAGATGAATCCTACCTGTATGGCCTGCTGGTAGGCTTCTGCTCCGTACCAATTTTCATATAATTGTCATAAATTTTGATCCAACTGTCAGATTGAGCTAAAATTTTGACACAATACAGAAGACATTCAGATCAACAACTTTCATGTTTCGTATGTTTTCAGATTCAAAGTGGATCAAGGTCAAAAAGGAGGAAAACCGGAGCTCTGCAACCAAATGGTGTGGGTGCTAGTGCCTTTGTCCCCAAGCACCAATACCTCCTTGATTTCTTCACTTATAAGCCTCCAAATCCCCATGTAATGTGTTCATGCCTTCACCACACATCCATATATAGTTGCAAGGTTCCAAAATACATGATTTACACTATAATTACCTACAACATAAAAAATTGAACATTATTCAAAATTTTGGCTAACTTTAAGTACTTATATGCAAAAGTTAAGTTACAATGCATGTAATGAGGTTGTTAAATATGCAATATTATGTGTTCATCACTCCCCTCCCATATTAGAGGAAAAATCGAGGTTTTTATACACACCAACTCAAAATAATTGATCTTTAGCTTATAGTTTGTAAGCTCAATGTGGACCTTTTGTTCAAGCTAGTCAGATAAAAAAGGAGAGCTTATGCCCCCAAATGGCGCCAAAGCTATTGTAGAAGAAGTAAGAAAGCTCCTATAGGCAAGGTCTATTCAGGTAGTCCATTATCCTGAGTGAGTTGCAAATGTGATTTTGGTTAAAAAACACAATGGAAAATCGAGACTCTGTATAGATTTTATGAACCTCAACAAGGCCTACCAAAAGAATTGTTTCCCTTTACCAAGGATTGACTTGTTGGTAGATGCAATAAAATGTTTTCAGTTCTTGAGCTTTATGGATGCCTTTTCAGGATACAATTAGATCCATATGCATCAAGAAGATCAAGAGAAGACTTCTTTTGTCACAAATCAAGGGTTATATTGTTCCTAGGCAATGCCATTCGACCTAAATAATGCTGGAGCAACATACCAATGTCTAGTCAATCATATTTTCAAGGATCTAGTTTGAAAAAATATTTTCAAGGATCTGCCATAGCACCTTAACCAGCCTCACAGTCTGCCCCAAAAAACTTGACCTCCACCATCCAAAATACAAACTGGTCCCTCCTCGAAGGTCTCATCCCGTCAATCATTAATTCACCCCAATCCACCACATGCATAGGATTTGGAGTATACTTTCGGAGCATAGAGACATGTAATACCCCGTGAACACTTGACATATTTGGCAATAACATCAATCGATAATCAACTGCCTCGACCCTCTCAAGTACCTCGAAGGACCTAATATACCTTGGCTACAACTTACCTCTATTTCCAAACTAGACCATTCCTCAGGTTGGGTTGTGGTGTTACACCCACTACGTTATGTGTGGGGATATCTTAGTAGGGACAGACGGACCAGGGATAAGGTCGAGGCCGAGGAAAGGGTTATTAGGATGGTACATCAAGGATCTAGGGTTGAGTTTATGCCATTACACCTTAGACTAATCTAGCTAATCGATCGGTGATTTATGGTAAATTTCTTTTATCTTGTTTATAGGCAAAGGTATCATTTGATTTAGGTGCATCACATTCATTCATTATCGCATCATGTATATAGGATTTGGGCAAACAATAGAAGAGCCCTTATATATGAGTTCACCCCTAGGAGCCAAAGTATTCATAGACTAGATATGTTGGAGTTGTGAGTTAGAGATCGGTGGAATGTGGCTCACGAAGAACCTTTGTGTCATGGCTATGACAGAGTTTGATGTCATCTTTGAGATGGACTATTTGGCGGCACGTCGAGTCATCATCGATTGTGATTGGAAGAGGGTCACGATTTACATTTTAGAGGGTATTTATTTCAAGTTCCAGGGGGAAAAGCGCAACGTTTTACCCAATTCTGTGTAAGACTCCTATTTGCATGGCAGTTGACAGGTTGACTTAAGAGCCTTACCTTAGACGACGAGGTAAGACAAGAGTTAGGTCTACCTCGAGTGGTGTGCGAGTATGCATATGTCTTACCAAATGAACTACTGGGGTTACCTCCATATTGGGATATTGACTACTCTATTGAGTTGTAACTTGGTGTATCCTTTATCTCTATGGCAACTCATAGGAAGACACTAACAGAGTTGCAAGAGCTAAAGGTCTAATTATATGAATTATTAGACATTGGATTTATTAGATCGAGTACCTCACCTTGCGGTGCTCTTATGCTATTTGCTAAGAAGAAATATGTAAAAACCCGAGTAAATTTGAACTTTTCTGAATTAAAGGTGAAACGGTAAATTGCCACTACGATACGGATTATAAACCTGGAATTTTCTAGATCTTGGATGATGAAACAAACTTGACCTTTGGATTCGTTTAGCAAAATCTAGTTACCTTGTCAAATTTCGTTGAATTCTGAGATAGTCATATTTTTTGCATTTAACGAGGCGGTCGGGCCTCGAGTAACCCAAAAATGATTTTTTTTAATAAAATTATGAAATTTGGGAAACAAATGAAAGCGAGTGAAAATAAAAATATTTTGAACTTGAACTGAAGCAAAATTTAATCGTTTTGAAATTAAAATGAAACCAGAAAAAGAGAGACGTGTGGCAAATTATTGGCCAAGCATTTGAAAAATATAAATATGGGAGAAAATCTGGTTTTATCCCCATTCTTTAGCCAATAGAAAGAGAGAGGAAGAAGAGAGGGGAAAAGCTTGAGTTCTCCACCTTCTCTCCACGATCTGCGGAGATTGGGAGCTCAAATCCTCTTAGGCCAAGAACAAAAGTTGTTCTCCTCCCTGAGAGCTACAAAACCATGCCAAGGAGGTCGGGTTTGGGCAAGATTCCAAGGATGGAATTTTGGGAAAAGTGAGGATTCTAACTTGAATCGAGTTCTTGAAGTTTTCAAAGGTCGTTTTACACTTCAAGAGGTAGAGTTTGCTCCTACTTAGGTTTATTTACAACCTAGAATGTTAGAGCAACTCCAACGGAGAGTACTATCTGGGTGGTAAACCCTTAACTGCCAAAATGCCACCCCAAAATCAAAAAAATTCACTCCAAATGGGGGTGGCATCTGGGGTGGCAAAATGGCAACTATGGGCTTGGGATGGCAAATTTGCAAACTTTGGAGAGAGAATGGGAGAGGTTGCAAAAAATGGTTGAAAATACAGAGAGAAGGAAAGGGGAAGGAGGCTTGCCTAAAAATCGTTGGTGTCTACTACTTGCCTGGTAATCGCATGCCTGAAAATCGCTTGCCTGGAAACGGAATCGCAGGGAAAGGGGAAGGGGTAGAGTTTGAATCGCAGGGAAAGGAGAAGGGAAAGGGAAAGGGGAAGGGTTTGCCTTTGATCGTTACAGGTAGCTATTTATTTTATGACAAATGACACTTTGTACCCCAAATTTTTTTTCATACTACATATTACACCATTGTATTTTCGTATTTACACCATTAATTTTTTTGTATTGTCATATTGCACCATTATTTTTTTAGTATTGCTATTATTTATGAAAAACTATGTATTAAATATACAATTTGAAATTGAAAATACAACTTGAAATTGAAATTGAAATTGAAAATACTAAAAATATTAAAATGGCACCCTATTTTGGCACCTACCATTGGAACAAATTGTGCTTTAAGGGGTGCCAAAACAGTGTTCAAGGTTGTAAAATAAGCATTTGGCACCCCTTTTTTGGCAACTCCCCTTGGAGATGCTCTTATTATGAAATGGGTAGGTTGATAGAAATATAGATCACTTGCCTATGGTTGTGATTTGGTGAAATGGATAGGACAAATTCTATCTTGAAATGGGTATGTAGAAATTGCCCAAATGTAGTCTCTTGACTTATTTGAATTTGTGGACATGCTATGTTAAACACATTATGCCTTGAGAAATTAAGTGTGTTATTGCTTGTTATGTGATGACATGCTTGGATTTTGTTCTAGAGAAAGATGTTGATATGAACATGTTGATATATTGACATTGTGAAGGATTATGAGAATAATATACTTTCGATATAATTTTTCATGAGATATGTGGAATGTTTTGGAATAGTCCATATGTCATTCCTAGCATATTGACTATCATGAGATTGTGGCAATGAGGCATCATATTGCATATGCACTGAAACATCGCAATTGTGGGTGTGTGTGAATGGTTATCATCAACACCACACTTGGTGGATGACGAGTGGGCTCGTGTAACTTGGGTCGAAGACTTGGCCAAGTCACACGGTTTACATGGTAAAGAGGGTTGGGGTCCGAAAAAAGGGCTAGAAGATCCCTCGGGCGCAAGGCCCGGCGTTTTGGATACGCACTCGGGTACAAGGCTAGAAAATGGGCCATAATGGAATATAAATCATGGTATATTGGACCTTGGTTAGATCCAATTAATAATTGAACCTGAATTACATTTGTGGGTTATGATCCCGGTTAAGGGGGTGTTATCGCTGTGATGTCGGGTTAAGAAACATCCACATGTACTTCCGCGGGTTGAAGGGTGATCAACGGTTAATAAAAGACCCCCGATTTTGGGGCATCACAAAAATATAGGACTCTTATGCTCCATTTGGTATGATGGAAAATTGGAAGGATAGAAAAATGGATGGATTAACTTTCCTTCCAACTCACCAAGTTCAATCTCTCCAAAATGGGAAGAAAATTAGATGAAAAGTTAATTATTTGTGTTGAGATGTATCTTATTTGTCTATATATCTTTATATATTTATATATATATATATATTATGCATATATTAATTTCATATAAAAAT
>CM042199.1:22538971-22571947 GCA_023539305.1 Ilex asprella | reverse complement strand
TATCTCGATTACGTTCTCATCTCAGCAAATTAATATTCGATTTTTAGTCAATGTGTATAAATTAATTTTTTTAATTCAATTCTATCATAATTCGTTAATTTATCTATAATATATATAATATAAAACAGGATGGTTTCAACAAGCCGATCCTACGGTCTAAAATTAATTCATCCAACTGTCAAGAAATTATAATTTTTTTCCTTCATATTTTCCCCGAAAGTCAACGATTACGGATGATCTTGAACATATATTACGGTCTCAAATTCATTCATTCAACGACCATGACATTAATATTTGTTTTCCTTAATATTTTCCCTTCCAACCAGTCAACGATTACTCGGGGTGTTCACCCTACCCTATGGGTATGAAATATGGTCTTCCGTCTTCCTACCTGATACTTTGTGGATGAATTTTTTCTTGGCCTACGCTACCTAATCAGGTGGGATATTCCTACCTGACTTCCTATCCGATTAATCGCGTAGGAATTCGGCTAAACACTTTTGTAGCTATTAATTTTTCAATCATTTTAACAATTCAATTAAATAACATGCATCAATTTAACAACATAATAAATTAATAACACTAAAACATAAGACAACTACAATAACAATTACAATAAAACACAAGAAAACATGAACATCAATCCATCATAATTGTTATACAAATACAATAACAATTATTTTAAGTTTAAACCATATGAAAAATATTAAAATTATAAGTATTCCAATAAATCACCACTTCACCACAAATCATGTAACCTAGACAAAAAATAAGTTCATATTTTAGCAACTCAAACATCCACAACAATAACAACGTTATAATATAAATTATACCACACAAATACTATTATAATTACTAAAAAAAATATAAAAAAGTTAAATATATTTTTGACGGGTAGGGTAGGGTAGGGTAAGAATGCAAAAATTGATCGGTATTCCACATTCCTACCCAATTTAATTGGAAGTAAAAAAATTCTTTCACATTCCTACCTGATTTTTGTGGTTAGCCGTTCAGTAGGATAAGGTAGGGTCGGGTAGGGTAGGAAATTGTGGCCATTTGAAATTTGAACACCCCTAACGATTATGACTGATCTTGGAACACAAGATTTTCTCTGACATAATAATTAAATTGGTCAAATTTAATTAACTATACGAGATAGAGTTCCCTCATATCTAGGTTTACTTTTAACCTAGGGTTGCTATATAAGATAGGTAGGGCTATGGGGGCATGTATCAAATGTTTACCTATTGAATGAGGTAACTATTGCGCTGAATATAAGAACTTGTTGAATCCTTGTTTTACTAGAATTAGGTTTGGTTTTGAAAATGTGAATTTATTGGTAGGAGAGACATTACCTACCAGTAGGAAGATGTTTGGTTTGATGAAATGAATTATTTAGATTTTATACCCTCTAAGTGTTTTTATAAATGCTTAGGTAAATGCAAGTATTTTATTTGGACGATGATCATATATAGCATGCTTGGTGATGTTTATGAAATGTTATTATATGCTTTCATGATATAATTAACATTATGATGAAATGGAATTGCAATTGCACATTACAATTGCATATGCACTGGTTGCACTACATTCGTGGGCATTGACATGATTATGAGTGTGTGTGCATAGATTTGGGTCAATCACCTCCTAGGCAAGTTGACAGGTGGGCTTGAGAAGGTTGGACTTAGGTTTGATTGAGTCGCATCAGAATTGCATAAATAAATGTGTCATGGTGTAGCAAGAAGGGCTATATTTTCTCTCAGGTGCAAGACCCATCAATGTCAGTTACTCGCTTTTCGTTGGTGTAATGAGCCCATAAAAACGTGATGGTGAAAACAGAGATATAGGTGGGATGTCTTGAAGATCCATTGATGGTGTGGTATCCCATTGGTGAAAGACCATAAATCGCTGCCCCAAAAAGACACAAAATTAATTAAATTATCATTGGATGTTTAACATCAATGGCAGGAGCTTGGAATGCCCAGATTCATATGCATAGATGTTTAACATCAATGGGGCTTGATGTTGGCATTGCATGCATGAGTTTACACTTCATGGCTTGACATGGATTAGTAGCATTGTTCATGTTTATATATGTGAATTGAATGCTTGGAAAGTTTTATGATTGCATGAAATTTCATATGCATGGGTTCGGAGGTGATCTCCATAGGAGATAACCTATTAAGCATTGGCTCACCCTTTATAGGGATAAATTTCAGGTACAGGATGTTAGTTTGCTGACATTCCTCACTTGGGCCCACTTTGAGGACAAATCCAGAATATGGCTTTGATTATGTGTTGCTTGGTCCCATTTCATTTACTTTTGCCTTGTATATTATTTTGTTTTAAAGGCATGTAAGTGTGACTTTATGGACATATATTCCTTTGGGAATGAAAGTATGTTGTATGATGATGGTAATGAGTTCATATTCAAGGTATACAATGCTTGGATATTGATGTTAGACCTTGGTAAGGTCATAGTATTATATGCACAGGTTATATGTTGGTAGTATTATGTGATTAAGTGGTGCTTGGAGGGGAGTCACACCAGTGATTTTTTTGGAGAAGGGTTTTTGCATCAAAAAATTGTTTGTGTTCATTGTTGTTGATTATTGTACACACAATTTGATACACCCATGTATACAACGTGTTTTATGAATTAATTGTTTGAATCTAATATCACATACCGTTATTTGATTGGGTTTGGGTTGCCTTGGTTGGGATTCCCGTAAGAGATTGAGTGTTGATTGTTTATTTGATAAAATCAATACACTAATCTTCATGGGTGTTTTGGGTTGTGGTGGTTGAAAAGGGGTTCTCAATTAAATTGTCATATCATTATGTGAAGAGGTAATTATGTGACGCCCCAAAATCTGAGGGTCCTTTATCAACTGTGGATAACCCATCAACCCGCAGAAATGCCCGTGGATGTCGCATAATCCGACGCCACGTCAATCATATCCCATAACCGGGATTATAACCCACATATGTAACCCATGTTCCTTTAATCATTTAATCCAATTAAGGTCCAATGTGTCTCAATATACTTCATTTAATGTTTGTTTGTATCATTGGAGGGAAGAAAAACCAGGGCTGAAAGCATGGCAAAACACCTTTAAAATTTCAGAATTTTGGAAACCGTACTGGTACGTGTACCGGTACAGTTTTCTCACTGGAGTTGGGCGTACCGGTATGCATACCAGTACACTCTATCGATTTTTGCCTGTTTCAACCATTTTGGATTTCAAATCCATTTCATACCCTTCCACATTCACCCAACACATGTTTAACATTATTCTTCATATAAAACTTGACACATACAAGTTCTATTACATTCATTTACATAAATTTACATGTCAAAAACTAAGTTTTTGTAAATATTTTACAAAAACTCAAAGCAAAGCCACATCTTGGCATTTCTTCATCCTTGATGGCTCGGATGAGAGTTGTCCAACAACGTGTACCCCGCACCTGAAATGTTTTCCGGTATAGGGTGAGCCACGCTTAGTAGAGTATCCCCTACAGAGGCTACTCCCCACCTAGATGAATATGAAGTGTTCACATGAAACATTTAACAATCCATATATTCCAAGCAAGAATATGCATTTAATGTTGAAATTTATCATGCCATGCCATGAAATGAGATGAGGCTCACTTATGTAACTCAACCAGAGTCCTTCCCAGCTCCTCAACACATGCAAATGCCAATGTGCATGGATCTATCATCCATGTTACACATCGAATGACCTTTACAACTCTAGGATCTTTCTTGAGGTGGGTATTCATGGACATACACCAAGAGTCACCAACCCACACGAAATTTACAGACTTCCATCGAAGGTTTCGTGTACACCTACACACTTTATGGACATAACCAAGGGAGTGCTTACTGATTGGTCAAAAACCTTGTTGTTTCTTAATCCCAAAATACTATCTCTTAGCATGTGAAGTGTATGGTTCGAAGGGGAGTGTCACTCTCCCTTGGGATAGTGTCAAAAGAAAGGGCAAGGAGAAAGAAAAATGATATGGTGTAGATATGATGTGCAATGAACAAAAGTGCTCCCTAATCGCAAGGAGACTTTCACGGGTTGTGTTTTACTTGGTGGTATTCCAAGGTCATTTCCACGGGGAAGGAAGTAAATCAAGAGGAATGTGAGTTTGAGTAAAATAAAGTGTAAAATCTTTGTGGTTTGAAAGATGTTTGGTGAATTGTGTTTTGGTACAAATGAGATGTGAAACAAATGTTGGCTAATCCAAGAGATCACTGCAATAGAAATACCATCTCAACTCCAATCCCTCCTCCAATAGAGCATGAATGAACGATTGATTCGTGGGAAGCTGGGGATAAGATTGGTGAGTATCTAAGCATAAACCGTGACTAGGCCTATGAAATATCAAAGACTCACCAACTTATTCACCTTCAATCTAGTCAAACCAAACCATTGAACTCTAAAAGTAGAGAGGAGAATAAGTTGAAATGATATGCCCAAGTGGAGGTTTCCCTTGATTTTGCCAACTAAAAGATTTAGCTACTCATGCTTAAAATGAAATAGACAATGTAATGAGAGTGCATTACAAAAAAATGAAGTTCTAGAGTAACCAAATACAAGAACTCATAAGCTCAAAGTGAAAGAAATAAATACCCATTTTATATCTAAGAAAATGAAGAACTTTGGTGCATTAATGGTAAAAGCTTTAAGAGAGCATTAAATTTGCATTAAAATTGAATGAAAATAACAATCATGACATTAAATGAACTTCTAAAGATTCATACCCGAGATTACAAGACAATGTATTGAAAGAAATGTAAAAAATCTCAAATTTCTCTCACTAGACACTATTTATCAAATTCTACCAGACTCTCCCTCTCTATATCTCCTGTAATATTTTTCATCCTCTAACATGGAGATCTTTTCTTGCCTAAAAATGTGCTTGGCATCATGGCCTAGCTTCCAAAAATGACCTCCATCTATAGGGTTGCAGGAGGAATGGCCTAGACAGGGTGAGTGCACAACTTGTCTGCACATCCAACCCTTCTTCTCTTCTCTCCCCTTATTAATCACCATAGCTCCCAAAAGTCCAAAGAGTAGTGTGAAAGGGATGAATAGTATTGTGAGCGTGTCAGGGGAGCAGGGGAGATATGTTGGTGGGACCCTTGAGACAGCAGAGCTTGAGATGCAGAGATTTGGAGCAGACTCAGCAGACAGTATCGGCATTGTGTATCGGTACTGTAAAAACTCAGAAAAATTTAAAATTTTATGAATAAAGGGAAAAACGGTAAATTACCATTATAGTTCGGGTTGTAAACCTGAAATTTTCTAGTGCTCGAATGATGAAACAGACCTCATCGTTGGATTCATCTCGCGAAATCGAGTTACCCTGTCAAATTTCGTTAAATTTTGAGATAGTTGATTTTTTGCGTTTTAACTGGCGGTCGGACCCTGAGTGACCCAGATACGAAATTTTTAATTCAATTATGTACTTTGGAAAATAAAAGAAGGAAAGTTAAAATAAAAATATTTTGAACTTGAACTGGAACAAAATTTAATCTTTTTGGGATGAAAACAGACCCGGGAGAAAGAGGGTCGTTTGGCAAATTGTGAGCCAAGTATTTGAAAAATATAAATAAGAGAGAAAATCAAATTTTCTCCCCATTTTCTCAGTCGTTACTCAGCCGATAGAGAGGAGAGGGAAGCTCAAGGTTTTCTCCAAACTTCTCTCTACGTTCTACAAAGCTACGGTGCTCAGATTTGTTCGAGCCAAGAGGAAATTTTATTTTCCTCGTCCAGGGCTACATGTCCATACCAAAAAGTGCGGGTTTTACCAAAATTCCAAAGTTGGGATTTTGGGGGAAGTGAAGATTCGAGTGGGAATTGGGTTCTTGGAGTTTCCCAAGGTTGTTCTTCACGCTTCAAGAGGTAGGGTTTCTTCTACTTAGGTCTATTCACAACCTTAAATGTTATATTGAAATGGGTAGGTTGATAGATATGTTTATCATTTACCTATTAAAGAAATTTTGGTGAAATGGGTATGTAAAAATTGCCAACTATAATTTCTTGAGATATGTGAATTATGGGCATGTTATGTGTTACATTATGCCTTGATTTGGAAGTATGTTGTTGCTTGATTTCGTGATAACATGGTTGGGCATTGCTCTAAATGAAGATGTTGATATGAATTGTGAGAATTATATGCTTTTGGATATAATTGATCATGGATTATGTGAAATGTGTTGGAAATAGTTCTTAAGACTTACATAGCATATTGAACATTTTATTGTGGTTGCAATGAGACAATGCATTGCATATGCACAGGAATATCATAATTAAGTGGGGTTGTGTGCATGGATATAGTTAACATCACACTTGGTGGATGACGAGTGGGCTCGAGTGAGCTAGGTAGATGACTTGGTCGAGTCACATAGTTTGCATGGTGTTGAGGGTTGGGGTTAGCAAGAAGAGCTAGAAGATCCCTTGGGGGCAAGGCCCAGTGATTTGGATATGCACTTCCGTTGGTACTTGTGACACCCCAAAATTCGAGGGTCCATTGATCACCCATCAACAACGGAAATACCCTTGAGTGCCGCATGCCCCGATACCACGTGATAGTATCCCTTTAACCAAGATTATAGTCCACAACCATACCCCGTGTTTAATTATCCATTGGATCCAAACAAGGTCCAAAATACCAAGATTTACACCCCATTATGGTCCATTTACACCATTGTAGGGAAGGATCACATAGCCCGACGACTTGGCAAAACAGTTTTAAAATTTAAAAATTTTAAAAAGCCTATCGGTAGGGTTGCCTATCGGTAGTGCATACAGGTAGGGTTTACCAACTGGACTGCACGTTACCGGTAGAGTCTTACCCTACTAGTAGCGTTCGCCTACTGGACTACACTTGGGACAAGACCATACCGGTAGGCCCTTCTGCCCAGTTTTGCCCATTTCACCTATTTTTCATTTCCAATCTCATCCAAACTATTCAAAAACTAACCCAAACTTATACAACATATATTTGAATATTCAACATAGCTTATACAAGTTCGATTACATTTCTTTGCATAACTATACATGCCCGAAACTAAGTGTTTGCAAGCACTTTACAAAATCTCAAAATAAGGCCACAAGTTGGCCCCTTCACCCTTGGTGCTCTACATGAGAACCATCCGCTGGTGCCACTCCCATTCCTGAAATGTTTCCCGTATAGGGTGAGCCACGCTCAGTAGAGTAACCCTTATAGAGGCTACTCCTCCCTAGATGCACATGCAATGTATACCAATCACAACAATTACAAATCAAAAGTATGCAACTTGATGATGGAATTTACCATGTCTTGCCATGAAATGAGATGAGACTCACTCATGCAATTCTATCTAAGCCTCGCCCAGCTCCTCAACACATGCAAGTGCCAATGTGTGTGGAATCATCATTCATGTTACACAACGAATGACGTATACCATTCAGGGTCTTTCTTGGGGGTGGGTATTCATGGACTTACAGCAAGGGTCTCCAACCCACACAAAATTCACAGACTTCCACTGAGGGTTCCACGTACACCCACAAAATATATGAACCGAACCAAGGGAGTGGGTACACCAACCACCGGGCCTTTCACCCGAGGGGTCTTCTAGCCCCTTCTTACTGCCCCAACCCAATTTCATGCAACCTTGTGGCTTAGGTAGGCCTTCACCTAACTTTTTCAAGCCTTCCGTCAATCACCAAGTGAGGTGTTGACGACAACCATGCACACACCCATGTGATGCGACTTTACCGTACATATACAATGAAATGCACCATTTCATCTTGATGTCATGTCCCATGTATAATGAATGTCAAATGAGCAATATCAACCACATATCATCATACTCCATGGGAAGGTATATCATGTGCATATAAAGAATATATTTCCCACAAGTTATCACATAACTCACTCAATCAAGTTATTTTAATTACATCAAAATAATAACTTCAATCCATGCAAGGCATTTTATCAAACACCTTCTATGCATCAATCATGTCATCATATAATATTGTTCACACACGTCAAATGTCATTATTCTAGGCATTTAATCAAACCCTTAGGGGCACCCAAGTCATAAAATCACACAACATAGCCCACATAACCTCAAACCTCAAGAAAGTACTCAAGGACTTTTATTTATCAACATCAAGCTAGAAATTCATTTATGCCATTTCTAGTCTCTTTTTCTTATTCCCATAACTATGAACATGTTACATATATATCACATACCCTAACCATCCCTTAAAGGCATTCTAGGTTAGAAGTGAACCCAAGTAGGAGAAACCCTACCTCTTGGAGCGTGAATCGAAGAGTAAAACTTCAAGAACACCTCCCAAGCTTCCCAAAACTTGATTTTCTCAAAATATTCCCTTTTGATCTTTGGTGAAATCCCTCGTTCTTGGTACGTACGCGTAGCCCTCGTCGAGGAGAGTGACTTTAGTTCTGTGCTCGATAGAATCCTAGCGACGGAACTTGGAAAATCTGCAGAGGAAAGCTTGAAAAAAAGTTTTCTCTCTTCTCTCTATGTCAGGCCAAAAGGGATGAACAATGGGATATTTCTGCTGAAATGTCCCATTTAAGACCCTATTTATATTTTTAAATGCTCGGCTCACGTCGTGCCATGTGTCCTTCACTTATTCGGGTCCGTTTTCGCCCAAAAATGATTTATTACATTACGTGTTTAGTGATTGATTGAAAATTGTGTCGTTCCCTACCTCTCAACACCACCCTCAAATGTGTATGGCTTATGTGTGAAGGGAGTGTCACTCTCCCTCGGGATGATACAAGAGATAGGAAACAACGGAATGTGAATGGTGGAAAATAGATGAACAAAATATGTGTGAAATGAAATGTGGAATGTGCACAAAAGTGCTCCCCAATCGCAAGGAGTCTTTCGTATCCGTGTTTTACTTGGAAGAGTATTCCAAGGTCGTCTCCTCAGGGAAGGAAAGGGAGTTTTGTGAAAGTGATTTTGTAAAAAGGTAAAGAAAATGTAAAATCTTTTGTTTATGTTTTAGGGTTGTGTTTGTAAATGAAAATGCAAGAAAACAAGTGTTGGCTAATCCAAAGGATTCATTCCAATGGAAATACCAAATCAACTCAAAGCCTTCCTCCGATTGAGCATGAATGAACGATTGATTCGGGGGAAGCTAGGGACGAGATTGGTGAGTATCTAAGCATAACCCGTGACTAGGCCTACGGGATATCAAAGGCTCACCAACTCATCCACTCTCAACCCCGTCAAACCGAACCATTTGACTCAAAAGGGAGGAAAGAAGAAGAGTTGAAATGAAATCCCCAAGAGGAGTCTCCCTTGGAGTAACCAACGTAAAACTAACTATTCATATTAAAAGTAAAGACAAGCATAAAGGAAATGGACATGGAAAGGAAATGGAGTATGAAACTTAAACTAATGCAAGAAACTTAAACCAGGAAGACAAATCAACAATACCCATTTTAAACTAAGAAATGAAGAAAACTTGAAAACATAAATGGTGAAATCTAGAACATGGAACTAAACTTGCAATAACTTAAAAGGAATGAGATTAAAGACAATAAATTAAACTTAGAAGATCCTTACAAGAGATTAACAAGCTTTCTACAACTTGAATGGAGAAGAAAATGCAAAAACGTCACTATTCATCTTCTTCCTCCTTGGAGCTAAACTAAAACTACTCCTAAGCTTAGGTAGCCACCCCTCTCTTGCTGAATATTGTTGTATATATGGAGTGTATGCCTTGCCAAAAATGTCCATGAGGGTCCCTAGGGTCTGTGTGAAAGGCCACCCATCAATGGTAGGTGATTTTGATGGGTCACACAGGCTAGGACAGAGCTAGCCTGTAACCCCATGTGCAGCCCATTCCTCTCCCATGCTTCATTAATGCCAAGCCTTCCAAGTCTTCCAAATGTGTAAGGGAGGCGTGCTCTTGTGTCAGGAAATGTTGGGGAGCAAGTGGGAGAAGTGTAGGTGGGACCCCCAAGCCTCAAAGTTGAGTTACAGACTGTTTTTCGGCCAGAAGGTTCGTGGTACCGGTACCATATGGTACCGGTACCAATAGTACCGGTACTATTTTTCTGTACTGGACCACCTTCGGTAGAAATGATATACCTCTTGATCTAACCGTTGGATTGAGCTGAAATTTTGACACGATACAGAATACATCCAGATCTACAACTTTCCTGTTTTAAACTTTTCCAGATTCTGAGTAGATCATGGTCAAAATGGATAAAAACCGAGGCAGTGCTGCCCAGTGATGTGGCAGCTGGCGCCTTTGTTCCAAAACACCAATACCTCATTGATTTCTTCACTTTTAAGCCTCCAATTCTTCATGTATTGTGTCCATGCCATTAACACACATCCAACATAGTTTCAAGGTCCTAAAATCCAACATTTAATCTATCAAAACATGCAACATCGAGAATTCAACATTATTCATAAAATAGGCTAAAACTAAGTAATTAAATGCAAAAGTTGAGTTATAATGAATGTAATGAGGCCATGAAATGTGCAATATTATGTGCTCATCATTTATTCCAAATTAATTTTATTGGTACTTTAGTCCAATCATACCTAAATTTTAAAATATTTATTTTTGGGGACCACTGAGACGTCTTTCGCCACCCAGTTGTCCCGAATGACGTGCAAATTTTTTTGACTATCTTAGAATTCGACAAAATTCGACAGAGTGACTAGATTTTGTGACACGAGTTCAACGACAAACTTCGTTTTCTCATCCAAGGTCTAGAACATGAGTGAAAATTTACCGTTTTTCCCCTTTTTGGAAAAAGTTTAAAATTTTTCGGGTTTTATAGTACTAGTTCGTAAAATGTGTCAGTGTACGCAGGACTATTGGTAGAAGTCCATAAATTTCGTGTTGGTTGGGTGCTTTTGGTGTAAGTCCATAAATACTCACCCCATGAAAGACCCTAGAATTGTAAAAGTCATTTGATGTATAATATAGATGATAGAATCATACATATTGACAATTGCATGTGTTGGAGAGCCGGGAAGGGCTTAGGAGGATAACGAGCAAGTGCAAATGGGCATTTGCATGTGTTAAAGAGCTGGGAAGTGCTCAGGTTGAGTTACGTGAGTGGATCTCATCTCATTCCATGGCATAGAATCAAAAATTCCAACATTGATAGCATATTCATGCTTAGAATGTATGAATGGTAAATGGGTTGTATGTGAGCATTTTATGTGCATTTGAGTTGGAGAGTAGCCAATTTAGGAAATAATCTATTGAGCGTGGCTCACCTTATATGGGAACACATTTTAGGTAAGGGTCGTACGCAGGTGGATAGCGCCCATGTAGAGCACCAAGGGTGAAGGGGGCCGACTTGTGGCCTTAATTTGAGAATTTGTAAAACTTTGCAAACACTTGGTTTTTGATCATGTAAACCTATGGTATTGATTGTAATGGAACTCATATGAACTATTTTGAATGTAAATGTCATGTTCTATGATTTTAGGTTGGTGTTGTACATGTGCTAATTGGTTTTGAAAAGATTTGAATTGAATTGGAAAAAAAAAAACTGGTGGAGTGGGCTAATCTGGGTCGAACTACTGGTAGTTCACAGGTAGTTATGGTCTAGTAGGCCACAACTACCGGTAGCTAACATGTAACATTTGCCGAACTACCAGTAGTCAACAGGTAGTATCTGACTAGTAGGTCATAACTACCGGTAGCTAACAGGTAGCTTCCGGTAGAGATTTTTCAGTGTACCCGAACTACCGGTAGGTACCTACCGGTAGCTAGTCTAAAAATCTAAAATTTTAAAACTGTTTTAGCAAGTCTTCGGGCTATGTGTTCCTTCTCCTAAATGGTGTAAATAAACTATAATGGGGTATTAATCATGATGAATTGGACCTTGATTGGATCGAAGGGAAAGATGAACACAAGTTGCATTGCGAGCTATGATTCCAGTTCGGGATGCTTTTAACATGATGTCGGTTTATGCGACTGATTAGTACTCAAATATAACATATTATTATTCCCTTTTTGGACTAATTGTACTTTGATGGAGTTTAAGTGATGATGTTTCAGCTCTTAAAGTGAACAAGGGGTCAAGGGATACAAAATTTACATTTGAAAGTAACAGCAAAACATTAATGAACAAAAGTGGAGAAGCTTGGAGGACACAAATAACGTTCGAAAGCCAATAAAATTTCAAACACTTCCTTGAACTAATGAAATACCAGGCATATGAGACAAAGTGTCTTGTAGGCAAGAACCAAGGTCGTGGAGACTTGAGCACTACTTTTCTAAAGGCATACACTTTTCGAACGTCTCCTGGAGCAATGACAAGATCAGACTTACTGAAGACATGGCGTGTTATAGACTTGCAATCAGAAGGCTTAGGCACTTGAGTGCCACATTCGAATGACAATCTACGTTCAAACATCTTTGGAATTATTGGCGAGACAGAGCAGTTAGACTTTGCATGGACTCTGGAGGGAGATTTGTACAGAGGACTTGGTGAGAGATTTCTACAGAGAACCACGTGTCTTCTGACCTGAAATGCAGGCACTGAATCCATCTGTTGTTTGAACAACAGAGAGCAAAGACAGAGAAATTTTTCGAATGCCTTAACCGTTCGAATGACCTTGACAGACTGCCTATAGAGTGGTTAGTTTTTCACTTTGACTTTGGTGCCAGGCTCTATTCATTTACCCCTCCCCTGCCTTCTCCTTGCCTATAAATACATTTAGTTTGTAAGGAGAAAGGGAGCACTTGGCACTAGAGGCACTTGGGCAGTACTTGTAGCTCTTGTCGCACTTCTAATTCCTCTTCCTTATCTTAGTTTCATCTTTGCTAGAGAGTTGGGAAGTTTAGATTCCCCTCATTTCTTTACATTAATGTTTACATTTTCATTAGCTTATGAGTTATAGTTTCTTGATTTACTTTAAGTCTTTACATTTATGTTCTTGATTTACTTTAAGTCTTTACATTTATGTCTCTATTTACTTTTAGTTTTTACATTTATGCTATTTCATACTTACTTTTATTTATGTCTTGCACTTCCATTATTTGAGCTCTCTTCTTTCTTAGAGGAGTGAAACTCTTCCACTCTTCTAGAGCTTTGCCAAAGCCGTGAAGGGTGGAACGTGATTCACTCATTCTTAGTTGAAGATTAGCTCCTTGATAATTGTACTTTTATTTTGCGAAGTCCTCTACTAAGAGGGATGAACATCACTCACTTTTTTAGCTTTATCAAAGCTATGAATAGTGAGTAGTTTCTCATTCACTCTTTCGTAAGAGGTGAAGGGCAAGTATTGATTATCCGAAATTTGTATGATGCTTTGTTCTAATGCTTAACATTTATATCCCCTTGCTTATTGGATGATTGATTGCATCTAGCAAATCTAAGGTACTTTGCACAATCAAAAGTCTTTCTATGACACAGATGACTCTTGCATGGATAGACTCCTCATTTCAAAGCAAGTACCCCAGCTAGATATTCATGACTACCCTTTTATCATCCCCGTTATTGTGCTTTATTTAAAAGAATGGAATATTATAGCCATGGTTGAATGCCATGTAGAAACACTTGCTTGTTTATGGGCGTAATAACTCTCAGTACAAACAATTCTTGTAATTTTCTAATGAGACATCGGAACCATGATTTTAATTCTCACAGTCCATCTTTACCTTTTGATTAACTTGCTGCTGACACGAGATTTAATTGAGTTATCAAGCATATATATAATAAACTGGATTATTGACCACATGGCCCGATCCTCGAACTAAAGAGTGACTTTCTTGCCATTTGAATTCATCTTATATTTTGTCTAGAAAACTTCTTGGAAAGAATTTAATATTTTGTTCAAGAAGTCACCCACTTCTCACAACTTTAAATCTCGAAGGTTTCAATCAATCGGTCTCAGTTACTGCTTACTTTGAAACACCAAAACTACTAGTTCCCTATGGATTCGACTCCGGAGTCAAACCGAATTATTACTACAACTTGACCGCATGCACTTGGGTGTACACATGTCGGATCAAGTCAAGTTTTTGGCGCCATTGTCGGAGAACCTTGTAAAAGTGTTTTACAGGTAAAAGGTAAAAAGGCCTTTCTTTTTTGTATATATTCTTCGGTTTACTGTAAATAATTTGTTTTGTTTCCATTAATGTTATGTTTGAGAATGCTCCTCTCTATAAAAATTTGCTGGCAGAATCTTTTGGATCCGTGAACCAATCTGAACTAAATTCACCTAGATCAATACCAGACTCTTGTGAGAGTGTTATGCAAATATTGATGGAAATGGAGAAGTTCCCATGAGGGAAGATGAGATGCCTAATATTCGAACTTTGAGGGATTACTTAAATCCCACAAGAAATAGTGTCCCCTTATGTTTTGTATTTCCTCCAGATGCACCCCCATTTACTGTAAAGCCAAGGACTGCACAGTTGTTACCTGTTTTCCATGGATTAGATACCGAAAATCTGTATCTGCATATGAAAGATTTTGAAGAAGTGTGTGAAATTTTTCAACACAATTCAGAACTTGCCAAGATGAAACTTTTTTCTTTCTCTCTAAAGAACAAAGCTAACCAATGGCTAAATTCTTTAAAATCTCTTTCCATGCCTACCTGGTAGATCTTTCAAAATGAATTTTTTAGAAATTTTTTTTCCTTACATGGGACCAACACACTCAAAAGGCAAATCATAAATTTTTCGGTGAGAGAAGGGAAAACATTTTACCAAAGTTGGGAAAGATTTAAAGAACTACTCCAAGCCTGCCCACACCATGCTTTTGAAAATTGGACTCTCGTATGATTCTTCTATGACTCCTTACCCACTAGACTGCGTCAGTTTGTTGAAATGATGGCCCAAGGAGAGTTTATGGGCATTCTATTTTTTGACACTATATCTGATAGTTCTCAGATGTGGGACTCAGCCTCCCCTCCCACTAGTGAAGCCAGACCATTCACTTTCCAAGGGGGAAAATATGTCTTGAGAGAAGATGAGGACCTGAGAGCAAAAATGTCCACTTTAATCATCAAGTTGAAATGGCCCTTTCCACAGAACAAATGTGTGGAATCTATGCGTTGACAGGACACCCTACTGGCGAACGTCCCACCATCCCTACATTCAAAGAAGTCTTGCTGGAACAATCAAATGCAATCTCCAATTTCAACTAGCCTTACTCCAACCCATACTCTGAAACATACAATCCAGAATGACGAAACCACCCAAACTTCAGTTGGAGGAACACACTACCAATTCCCATGAACCAACCACAAAATTTGCAACCACCATCTCAAGGACCTCTTGCATATCAACCATACCAACCACCACATAAGAGGAACCTTGAAGATACACTGAACCAATTCATGTAAACTCAAATGAACTTCTATGCACAGTCCACCCAATCTTTCACTGAGTTCAAAGCACAGACCACCCACTCCTTTGAAGATCTTAAAAGCCACATTCAAAGGCTGACCCAATTCATGAGCACACAAGAAAAGGGAAAGTTTTCTGCCCAACCAAAACCTTCACAAGATCAAGCTCAAGTTGTCACTACATAGAGAAGTGGCAAGGTGATTGACAAAACCGTCATAGACATGCTATTTCCAAAGTTAAAACCTGAGTCAATCCCAATCAAATCACCAGTTGAGCCTGAACTTAAAATTAAAAAAGAGCCTGAGCCTATAATAGATCAAGAACCAAAACCTTCTAAGGAAGGAGGACCTTCATGTTCAAATCCCGCTCATTTCCCGCATAGACTCAAAGCTAAACAAAAATTGATCGATCAACCTGAAATTTATGAGCTTTTCAAGCAAGTAAAAATTGACATCCCACTTCTGGATGCAATCCAACAAATACCATCTTATGCCAAGTTTCTAAACGACTCGTACACAGTCAAAAGAAGCCAGAATTTTTAAAAAAGAGCCTTCTTAACAGAACAAGCCAGTGCCTTGCTACAATGTAAAACCCCTCCAAAATATAAGGACCCTGGATGTCCAATTGTCTCATGTGTAATTGGATATTTCAGGATAGAACAAGCACTATTAGACCTTAGAGCTAGTGTTAATCTGCTACCTTACTCCGTCTACCAACAGTTGTGTCTGGGTGAACTCAAACCCACTTGTGTCACACTCCAGTTAGCAGACAGATCTGTCAACATCCCTAGGGGAATTGTTGAAGATGTGCTTGTTCACGTGGATAATTTTGTCTTCCCTGTTGACTCAATTGTTCTAGATACTCAACCAACATTACATTTAGAGAACCAAATTCCTGTCATCCTTGGTCGACCCTTCCTAGCAACTTCTAATGCACTAATCAATTGTAGGAATGGAGTTATGAAATTAAGTTTTGAGAATATGACTCTTGAGCTGAATATTTTTAATATTGCTAAACACCCAGGAGAGGATGAGGACAAAGGGGAAGTAAACTCCATTGAATCTTTGATACAAGAACATCTGAGTGACACGTTCTGTGAACATCTAACTGAATCATCTCTGATAGAGTCTGATTCATCTGAGTCAAATTCAAAAAATTGCCCTACTCATGCTGTTGAGACATGGACACCTAAATTCGAGGAACTTTCATCAAATGGCACAAAGCTAATCTCATCAAGTGACAGGCCACCAAAGTCGGAATTAAAACCTCTCCCATTTGACCTCAAGTATGCATTTTTAGGAAAAAGCAAGTCATACCCAGTGGTAATTTCCTCTAAGCTCATAGACTTGCAAGAGTCTAAACTGATTGAAGTTCTTAAAAGTCATAAAAGCACCATTGGGTGGACCATCGCTGACTAGAAAGGTATAAGTCATTTGATCTGCAATCATCCAATATATCTTGAAGAGGACTCAAAACCCTCTCGTCAAATACAGAGACAATTGAATCCACACATGAAGGAAGTTGTGAGAACTGAGGTACTCAAACTCTTAGATGCATGAATAATCCTTCCCATATCCGATAGCAAATGGGTTAGTCCAACCCAAGTTGTGCCCAAAAAGTTTGGGGTCATAGTGGTAAAAAATGGTGTCAATGAACTAGTGCCAACTTGAGTCGTCAGAGGATGGTAAATGTGCATTGATTATCGAAAACTTAATTTGGTAACTAAGAAAGACAATTTCCCCCTCCCATTCCTTGACCAAGTTCTAGCAAGAATTACAGGCCATGAATTTTACTATTTTTTGGATAGATATTTCAAGTATAATCAAATTCATATTGCCTTAGATGATCAAGAGAAAACCACATTCACATGTCCCTTTGGCACCTTTGCATTTAAAAGGATGCCTTTTGGACTTTGTAACGTTCCTATAACATTCTAAAGGTGCACACTAAGATTGTTTAGTGACATGGTTGAAATTTTTTTAGAAATATTTATGTACAATTTCTCTGTCTATGGTGACTCATTTGATTTGTGTCTGGCAAACTTAGACAAAGTTTTAATAAGGTGTAAAGAAACTAATTTGGTGCTTAATTGGGAAAAATACTATTTTATGGTAACACAGGACATTGTCTTAGGTCACATCGTGTCGTCTAAGGGCATGAAAATTGACAAGGCAAAAATTGATCTAATTGGGAATCTGCCAGCACCCAAGACTGTAAAGGATGTCCGATCATTTTTGGGACATGCAGGTTTTTATAGGAGATTCATAAAAGACTTCAGTATCATAGCCAAACCTATGTGTCATCTTCTGAGTCAGGACATAATCTTTGACTAGAATGAAGCTTGCCAGAAAGTTTTTGACAAGCTAAAAGACATGTTAATTTCTGCCCCAATAATACAACCCCCTGACTGGACTTTACCATTTGAACTAATGTGTGATGCGAGTGATTATGTTGTAGGTGCTTTATTGGGGCAAAGAAAGGATAAGAAACCACATGTAATCTACTATACAAGCAAAACTTTGGATGATGCTCAAATAGATTATTCAACAACTGAAAAAGAATTACTTGCTGTAGTTTTTTGCTTTAGAAAAATTTAGTTCTTATCTTGTTGGTTCTTCTGTTACTGTATTCACTGACCATGCAGCCCTAAAATTCTTGCTCACAAAGAAAGATGCCAAACCAAGGCTCTTAAGATGGATACTCTTACTCCAAGAGTTTAATCTTGTCATTAAAGATAAGAATGGGTTGAAAATGTGGTGGCAGACCATCTGTCCAGATTAACTTATGAATTCCATGAGGATGGACTGCTAATCTGATGAACAACTGTTCATAATTGATGAGACCCCATGGTATGCAGACATTGCTAATTTTCAAGCTACTAGAACACTCCCTCCGTCATTCACTCCTATGGATAAAAAAAAATTTCTGAGGGAGGTTCGTAACTTCTTTTGGGAAGATCCCTATGTATTCAAATACTGTAAGGATCAGAACATAAGACGTTGCATCCCAGTTCATGAAAGCATACAGGTAATATCATTTTGTCACTCTGAAGCATGTGGTGGCCACTTTTCATCAAGGAAAATTGCAGCAAAAATCTTGCAGTGTGGATTTTACTAGCCCACACTTTTTGAAGATGTCCATGCATTTTGCTTAACGTGTGATACATGCCAAAGATTGGGGAACATTTCAAAAAGAAACATGAAGCCCTTAAATTTCATTCTTGTAATTAAAATTTTTGACTGCTGGTGTATCGATTTTATGGGACCATTTCTCCCTTTCGTTGGCTATATATACATTTTAGTGGTAGTAGACTATGTATCCAAATGGGTTGAAGCAATTCCATGCCGAAATAATGATCACCTTTTTTTAAAAGAAAATATTTTGTCCCGATTTGGAGTTCCTAAAACAATCATAAGTGATGGGGGTTCTCATTTTTGCAATCGTCCTTTCTGGAATTTGATGAATAAATATCTAAACCCCTTATCACCCATAGACTCTTGGACAGGCCGAATTAGCTAATCGGAAGAACAAATTAATTTTAGAGAAAATAGTAAACCCAGATCGCAAAGATTGGTCGTCAAGACTGACTGATGCACTCTGGGCATATCGTACTGCTTTTAAAATTTTTTTTGGGGCATGTCTCCCTATCGATTAATCTATGGAAAAAATTGTCACCTACTAGTGGAATTGGAACTTAGGGCATACTGGGCCACTAAAGCAATGAATATTGACCTGGACAAAGCTGAACTATCAAGAAAACTTCAGATATATGAATTAGAGGAATTGAGAAATGAAGCATATGAGAATGCTAAGATTGCTAAAACTAGGAAGAAAATTTTTCATGACAAGAACATTGTGCGGAAGTCTTTTGAACCTTTTCAGGAAGTCATGTTGTTTAATTCCAGGCTCCGTCTTTTCCCTGGTAAGTTAAAATCAAGATGGAATGAGCCTTACATTGTCAAAAAGGTGTTTGATCATGGAGCAATAGAAGTGAAAAATCCATCAAACGGTAATATCTTTACTGTTAATGGTCAGAGGTTGAAACCATTTTTGGAGGATTTTGTTAAAAATGTGAAAATCATTATTTTAATGGAACCAGAATACCCCTCCGAGAATCGTGCCTGCCGACACTCAAAAGGGTCGGATCTGGTAAAAACCCGACCTAAGGAGACACCATCATGAGACCCCTACCACTTTTTCTATCCTTTCCCATCTGTCTCCGTTGAGCCCCCCACCACCGCCTTTTTCCTTATTTCTTTCTTCTTTTTCTTCTTCTTCTTCTTCTCCCTCGCTTTCTGTTCCATTTCGTTCTTTCTTCTTCTTAGTTTTTCAATTCATTTTTTCTGCAAATCCGACCATACCCAAGCGAAATCATGTCCATGTATCCCGAAGATCAAATCAATATTCTCATGTTTTATATTGTTTTACTCCAGTTGTTTATGGGTATACTGGTGCTTTTTGCAATCACATACAAGCCTTACAAGCCTAACCGAGGCCAAGATCTGAATCGCAAGGATTAATGGTTGCATTTTGGTTTGTAGTTATCTGAAGAAGCACCGACCACTGCCTTTCAACCTCATTTCCAAGATTCATACTGGTAAATTTGAAATATTGGGGACAATGTTCAATTTAGGTTGGAGGGTGTGAGAACTTGTAGTTCATATTTTGTCCGTATTTTATTTTTGTACCCGTACCATAAAATTTTAAATTTTTTACTGTTACTTGTGCCGTTTTTGTGGTTGTTCTAATTTTATTGTGTAATGTGTCTTGTTTATTGTATATATGTGGGTCAGTGTAAACTATCTTTGTGACTGACAGACATTAAAGAACCAGATAGTGAGTTTTAAAGCTTAGGAATCATGGATGTTAAACTTTTTTGGTTTAGTCTAGGAGTTCTACGCACTTTTCCATCAGATGTGCATACTGTGATCATGAGAAAAGCAAGAATGGTAAGGAAAAATGAGATTCGAGAACAACAAGCAAAACCCCTCTGTGGCAGAAGCACTTTTGCTAAAACGCCGTCGTGCCAAGAGACTTGGTGCCTGTAAACAGTGTGGCTAGGTATTTCATGATAAAAGATACAATCAGTGTTCTGAACCAATTTTTGATAACGCACTCGATCGATTAGACTGGATAGTGAATGGGCAGAGTAAGGATTATCCTGACACGCCATCCTATTCCGGTACTTTGCTTAACCGATTTGTGCGACAAGAGATTAAAAAAGTCACTGGTTGTTCGAACCACACAGAGGATGACTCGGATTAGATTGTTTTCTAACAAACTGTGAAAAATTGTGTTTTGGGGAATGAAAGCCAACGGTCCAAATTTTTGTGAATAGTGTGAAAATCTTTTTTATTTTTGTACATACTTTTCTACTTTTAAATTGCTATAATGAAAATATGGGCAGAGTAAAGGAACGTCCCAAAATGCCAACCTCAAGTGTGGGTAGGGATTTATCCTAAAACGCCATAAATTTTTGTTTTGAAAATTTGTGATGTTTAGCTTTCTCTGATTGTGTATAGTGTAATAGAGAAACATTTTATTTTTGGTTTAATGTTCGAATGTTGAGGTCCGTTCGAACGTGTGATGCTTGTAGTACTTTGCCTCTGATGACTTCTCTACTGAAAACACTGTTGAAAACACAAAGTACTAGGAGCTAGCACCGTTCGAAAGACCCTTGACCATTCAAACGTTAATTTAAAATTCTTCATTTCACATTCGACAGTTTCCATCGTTCGAATGGTGCGATGTAGAGTATAAAAGCCTGAACGTCTGATTTATTTCAAAATCCCCAAAACCTCTTAAACCCTAGAGCTTGTTTCTCATTCCCCATACCTAAATCTACCCTCAAACCCCAAGAAACCCTTATTCGACCCTCTCCAACTCATCTCTATCTCAAAAAACATCAACCCCATACCAGAAACCTAAATTTTCAGAACCTCCTCCAAGCTGCCAACGTTTAAACACCATGCCTTGGATGAAGATACCTGCTAGGCATGATCCACCAGTGAATCAAGAACCCAACTGGGTTGAGGATGTGATCCAAGAAGGACTAAGGAAGGAAAGGAGAAAGATGTATGACCGTACCAGGTTTTCAAACGCCCTAAAAGCAGAAAGGTATGAGAATTTCTTCAAAAATCAAGTTGTGGTATGTGAGAGAGACGTTGTAGTCTCTGACTTTGCTGAGTTAGGTTTACTGGAAGAGATGGAGAGAAGAGAGTGGGTGTGGCATTTGAAAAACGGAGGGAGGGCCATTGTTGATTTGGTGCAAGAGTTTTACTCCAACGCCAAAATCATCAACGACACTATCCGAACCTATGTACGGGGTAACCACATCAATGTGGATGAGGCATATCTCAAAGAGATTAGACAAGAGCTGCCTCAAGTGGACAACCCCAGATACCCCCAAAGAAAAATGTCGAGTTGGATAAGGTAGGCAAGGAATTGACTGGGGTTGCGGATTTTGCATGGGGGAAGAGGAATTTTTTGAAACAAGGGGAATTGACCGACAAGTATAGAATGCTCAACTTGATTGCTGTCTCCAACTTAGCCCCTCTAAAAAGAAAAAATGAGATTTTTCCAGAGATGGCTCGCCTCCTTTATGCCATAGGAAAAAGACATAGCATTGACCTCCCTTCTCTCATGCTAAACGAAATGAAAAAAGGTTGTAACGTGAAGAAAAGTGCATTGCCCTTTAGCACGTTGGTGACAGAGATTTGTCTAGAAAATGGAGTATGGGAGAGGCCAGAGATGGAGATATAGTTGCCAATTGGACCACTCAACAAGGGCTCGTTCAAGAGAAGCCGGCGACACAGTGATACCCCGACAGGAAGGTAAGAAATGCCACTAGCCCGAGGAAGAGACGATGTGCAAGAGGAACTTGATAGAGAGGAAGAAATGGAGATAGAAAAAGAGATGGAGGAGGAGGAGAAAGCACAGCCAGATCAGGCAGGACCTAGCTCCAGTACTCAAAGATCACTTAGGGATGTCATGATTGGGATTCAGACCAATCAAGCTGCGATTCTCCGTCAGCAAGCTGAGATCCTCAAACAACAGGAGGAGATTCTTGACTATCTTAGTGGTGGAGTTAGAGGAGATTGAGGAGATTGAGAGGAAATGATAGTTCTTTTGTTTGTTTGTGTGTTTTCATGAACATTTTCAAGTGTTTTGGATTGACTGGATCACTAATGATTGGTGTATCAAATGATCATATTTTGTGAATGGAATGATTCAATTTATCATTTTTATCTATTTAAAGTATTTGTAGAATTAGTACTTTAGTACTTTTTGTTAATAAAAAAACATGTGGATGTTAAGATTGTTTGATAAAGTAACACTAATCACATGATCAATTTGACACACAACTTGGCAATCTTGACCTAAGACCACAGTTCTTCTAACTGATATCATCTCTATGCTTAAATTATCAAATTTACATGAGTATTCGTTATTCCTAAGGTACACAGTGATCAGACTCGAAAATGGAATCGGTATATAACCAACATTCCCTGGAAAACCCGACATAACCAGTGGAGATAACAAAGGATACTATAGTAAGTTTTGAGCCTTACGATGCTTCAGAGAGAATATCAACATCTATTTAAGAAAGGTTTTTTACTTTCTATTTTTTAAATAATCTCATTAATTTTGTTTTGATTGATGCAACTAAAGTGATCTGTTGACATATCCCACAGGAAGCACATGCAAGACGACACATACATATGCACATACTTGAGAAAGGATCTTAGGCCATAATTGGATCAACTTTGAGAATTAGCTAATCCTTTCACAAAAGTATGACCCTAGTCAGCCATGATTGAGCCTTCAAAGTATGAATTCTTTTCCAAAAAGCCCATAAGATGACCAAGCCACAAGGAAATATACTTGACTTACCTTGCTATCTAATTTTCTTGCACCCACGTATAAATCAAAATGATACAGAAAAGAAAGGAAAATAGAAAAGACAATGGTGGCTACTGTTCCATGAAAGAAAAGAAAATCGGTGAAAATAATCAAAAAAGGAAAAGAGATAGAAAGAAAGGGAATTGCCAAGAAAGTGAAAAAAGGAAAAAAATGAAAGAAAAAAAATCCCATTCCCAGAAAATTTTTTGAAAAGCCGAACAGAGGTGTGCTAAAATGCATAAAAGAGATAGCGTTTTTGAAACTCCATTGATGTCATTTCGTCAGCCACTGACCTCTAGCCACATTAAAATCTATGAAAGCCCTAATTGATCTCAAGTCTGTTGCATATACATGTTGTCAATCAAAAGTTGGGATATGTTATATAGCATTACGTTATTTGCATCAATATTCTTCCATGAGGTTATGCCAAGATCATGATTAGTCTATTTTCTAAAAAGTTTCACTCCTTTAATAAATTGTGCATGCAATTTTTGATTGGCCATCTTCGGATTAAATGCTTAGTGAGAAACAAGTCACCATATTCGGAGTGAGTCTTTTGCTGAGAGCGTTCCTATGAGAGATTTGTGAAATCAAAACTATCCATGGAGGGTGGTAAAAGTGGAATGTTTGTTATAGACCAATTCTTATTTCTAGAATGACCATCCTACTACAAAGAAAATTTCAAATGCTAATGTGACAGAGGCTAATTTTTGCTTAGGGATGGTAGCAAAGGTAAAGAGCATGCGAGATAAAAAGTTAAAATTAAGGGATTGGTGTCTCAATGACCATTATGATAATTTACTTTAATCAGTAATCTCACATATACATTTGTTCGATCGAAGTTTGTGGGTAGCTTCACTGGAAACCCTCACGAGACAACACTCGTCCACTAGGGTAAACCTAGAGGTTTAATGACTTGTTGCATGGACTAAATGCAACCGGATAACCTACGAAAAAGGTGTTAGAAATGCAACCGGATAATTACATTTAATTATTGTTGTATTACTAGGGGCTAGCAATATCTAGGTTTGGGGGTGTGATTAGTACTCAAATATAACATATTATTATACCCTTTTTGGACTAATTGTACTTTGATGGAGTTTAAGTGATGATGTTTCAGCTCTTAAAGTGAACAAGGGTTCAAGGGATACAAAATTTACATTTGAAAGTAACAACATCACATTAATGATCAAAAGTGGAGAAGCTTGCAGGACACAAATAACGTTCGAACGCCAATAAACGTTCGACCGCTCCCCTGAACTAATGAAATACCAGGCGTATGAGACAAAGTGTGTTGCAGGCAAGAACCAAGGCCTTGAAGACTTGAGCACTACGTTCGAACGCCATACACTGTTCGAACGTCCACCGGAGCAATGACAAGATCAGACTGACTGAAGAGCATGGAGTGTTGCAGACTTGCAGTCAGAAGGCTCAGGCACTTGAGTGCCACGTTCGAACGTCCCTGAAATTATTGGAGAGACAGAGTAGTCAGACTCTGCTTGCACTCTGGAGGGAGATTTGTACGGAGGACTTGGAGGGAGATTTCCACAAAGAACCACTTGTCTTCTGACTTGAATGGCAGACACTAAATCCATTTGACGTTTGAACGACAGAGAGCAAAGACAGAGAAACCGTTCGAACGCCTTAACCATTCGAACGGCCTTGACAGACTGCTAGCAGAGTGGTTGGCCTTTTAGTTTGACTTTGGCACCAGGCTCTATTAATTTACCCCTCCCCCTGCCTTCTCCTTATCTATAAATGCACTTAGTTTGTAAGGAGAAAGAGAGCATGTGGCACTTGGGTAGCACTTGTAGCTCTTGTAGCACTTCTAATTCCTTTTCCTTGTCTTAGTTTCATCTTTGCTAGAGAGTTGGGAAGTTTAGATTCCCACTCATTTCTTTACATTAATGTTTACATTTGCATTTGTTTAAGAGTTACAGTTTCTTTATTTACTTTAACTCTTTACATTTATCTTCTTGATTTACATTAAGTCTTTACATTTATGTCTCTATTTACTTTTATTCTTTATATTTATGCTATTTCATACTTGCTTTCATTTATGTCTTTCACTTCCATTATTTGGGCTCTCTTATTTCTTAGAGGAGTGAAACTCTTCCACTCTTCTAGAGTTTTTCCAAAGTTGTGAAGGGTGGAACGTGATTCACTCATTCTTAGTTGAAGATTATCTCCTTGATAATTGTACTTTTATTTTGTGAAGTCCTCTACTAAGAGGGATGAGCATCACTCACTTTTCTGGCTTTACCAAAGCTATGAAGTGTGAGTAGTTTCTCATTCACTCTTTAGTAAGAGGTGAAGGGCATGTATTGATTATCCGGAAGTTATATGATGCTTTGTTCTAAAACTTAACGTTTATATCCCCTTGCTTATTGGATGATTGATTGCATCTAGCAAAGCTAAGGAACTTTGTACAATCAAAAGTCTTTCTATGACACGGATGACTCTTGTATGGAAAGACTCCTTGTTTCAAGGCAAGTACCCCTGCTAGATCTTAATGACTATCCTTTTATCATCCTCATTATTGTGCTTTATTTAAAAGAATGGAATATTAAAGCTATGGTTGGATGTTATGTAGAAACACTTGCTTGTTTGTAGACGCGATAACTCTCGGTACAAATAATTCTTGTAAATTTCTAATGAGACATCGGAACCATGATTGTAATTCTCACAGTCCATCTTTATCTTCTGATTAACTAGTTGTTAACACGATAGTTAATTAAGTTATCAAGCATAAATATAATAAATTGGATTATTGACCACATGTCTTGATCCTCGAACTAAAGAGTGTATTTCCTATCATTTGAATTCAACTTAAATTTTGTCTAGAAATCTTCTTGGAAAGAATTCAATATTCTGTTCAAGAAGTCACCCACTACTCACAACTTTAAAATCTCAAAGGTTACAATCAATCGGTCTCTGCTACTGCTTACTTTGAAACACCTAAACTACAAGTTTCCTATGGATTCGACTCCAGACTCAAATCGGATTATTACTACAACTTGACTGCCTGCACTTGGGTGTACACATTTCGGATCAAGTCAGTGACATGCATTAGTATTTTCGCAGATTGATGGGTGATTAATGGACCCCTGAATTTTGCGGGTGTCACAGGTACTGCATATTGGTACCTCGAACTCTAGTAGCCTCATCGTATCGGTACTATGTACCGGTACAGTTTCTGCTATTTCTTTCTATTTTCTGATTTTTCACCTCTTGAGCTTTTCTCAAGCCATTCTTTCATCCCCAATAATGTCAATACATTTGGGAAGGCTTTAAGAAGCCTCTTTTAACACTTTTTATCTGCAAACATCAAATATCTTTGTTAAGAGCTCAATCCAAGCAATTTCCATCATTTAATTCCTAAAAGCTATTAAAATAACATGATTAGCACTTAAAAATATACAAAGTTTTGTGCTAATCACGTACCCCAACTATCGGGCCTTGCACCCGACGGATCTTCTAGTCCCTTCTTGCTACCCCGGCCCAATTTTTTTGCATGTAACCATGCGACTCAATGGGATCTTCGATCTACATCTTTCGACTCCACCCATCATCCACCAAGTGTGGTGTTTGATGTCCCAATGCACTCACACCCTAAACATGCGATGTCTCCATGCATATGCAATGTAATAAACCATTTAAAAACAATCATGTCCAACATGCTAAGAATGCCATATGGACCCATTTTAGTCACATACTTTAACACATGCCATGGCAATTTATACATAATGAGTATAGTTACCACATTTTCACATGATGATAATATATTAACAACATATATCAACTCATTAGTCTGACTATAACATCCTCAAGCATGTCATAACACATTTCAGTCACAAGAGCACAACATAAATACATAGCATACCCACATAAAACAATTTTCAAGGAATTACACAAGTAATTACCACACATCAATTCCAAGCTAGGAATTTAGTCTAAACCATTTCTATACCCATTTTCTTATTTCCACGACTATAGGAAAGTCATAAATCACTTTATACCTTTAACCATTCCATATGGACACCCTATGTTAGAAATAAACCAAACTAGAAGGGAACCTTACCTCTTAAATTGTGAATCAATGCGTAGAACCTTCAAGAACACAATCCCACTCCAAAATATTGATTTTTCCAAAATCTTCCCATTGGATCTTCGGTAAAACCTTTTGTTTTTTGGTATGGTTGCGTAGGCCTCATCGAGGTGATCGACTTTAAGTTTTGACTTAAAAGATTCTGACCTAAGAAACTCCGTGAATTGAAGAAACAAAGATTGGATTTTCTCTTTTCTCCCTCTCTTTCTATTCCATGTGTGAAGCCAGTAAATGCAGAGATATTTCTACTGAAATATCACGCTACACGCCCCTTACTTATTCGAGTTCGTTTTCGCCCAAAAATAATTTATTTCATCCAAGTTTAATTTAAATTTTATTTTATTTAAAATTTTATTCAATTATAAGGAAGTTTTATAATTTTTATTTTTTAGAACCTTTGTGAGGTCATCAACCACCCAATCGTCTCGTAAAACGTGAAAAATATGACTGTCTCAAAATTCAACAAAATTAGTCTGGGAGACTAGATTTCACGATATGAATCTAGCGACGAAGTCTATTGTGTCATACAAGCTCTAGAGAATACGTATTTTAATTCTGCATCATTTTTCCCTTTTTCAGAAAAAGGTCAAATTTTTCGAGTTTTACAAATTGGGGTCGAATTCGGTTAAAAATTGGTGTTTGTCCAAGCTAAAAGTTTAATACCCTATTCAGCCCTATATATCTAGCATGGTATTCCACATGTATAATCAAATGGAAAGATCCTACATGTGAAGTTTATTTTTCCAATAGTTGTGACTACCATACACACTAATGGAATCTCAAAGAGAGGGTCAGTCATGAGATCACCACTCTTTGATGGTTCAATAATGCATAATGGAAGACATAAATGAGAGTCTTCCTAAAATCAATCAACGAGAGAGTGTGATTGTTAATGTTAGAAGGTTGGACCCCTCTATAAGTGATCACTACCGAGGGGACCAACACTATGACTGGACCAAAACACCTAACCACTTGTACAAAAATTTCATATGAATGTGCTGGGTGGAACTCAAAAAGCTTGAATAAAATATTCAATGTCATTTCTCGTAATGATTTCTAGAGAATCTCCAATTGCGAGACATCAAAAGAGGCATGGGACATTCTTGAAGTCTCTCGTGAGGGTACAACCTTATTGAAGATGTCCTTACTTCAATAGTACACCTCCTATTTTGAAACCATAAGAATGCAAGAGGATGGGACTTTTAGTGATTGCTATGCTAAACTTAGTGAGATCTCTACTGAAGAGGTTTCAAGCTAAGGTAATGACCTTAGAGATTGGATTATATTTGGAGAAGGTGTCCGCGAAAGATCTTCTTGAGTTAATTTTAAGTTTCCAGATGAATCTTCAACTTCCCAAGAAGTCAAAGGGCATGACATTGAGATCGATTAGAGAAGGGAGAGATATGAATCCAAGTCAACTTATTTGGGACAAGAGGATCGAGCCTTTCTTGCTAAAAAGTTCAAAAAAAATTGAAGACTAGAGGTGTTAAGTCCTCTAGGTCGAAGGGTAAGTCTATAAACCCCCATGTATTTATAATTATATAGGTAATAAGTTACAGGAGTTAGGCAGAAGTAGGAAGAGGATAAAACGATATTGCCTTCGAAATTTATTCATAAATTTTTAATTTGACATTCGATTGATCTTAAATTTTGACAGTAAAAACTAGATCTAAGAGACACAAAAGTGTATTTTATAAGGCTTTTGTGAATCGAATTCTAAGTAGGTTAAAATTGTGTTGAAATTGGATTCATGTTCGAACGCAGATAGCATTCGAAGGCCTGCTAATCCCAATTCTTTGTTTTCTGACAAAAACTCTGACGGTAATCGAGATGGTGGGAGCTCAAGTTGTTCAAATGCCATTTCACATTCGAAGTCACATTCAAATGCCAAAGTCACATTTGAACGCCATTATAATTTTAACAGCGATTAGACTTGCGTAAACTGTTTAGATTTTGACCCTATAAATACCTGAAGGATGCCCCTAGGTTAGTTTCAACAACTTTTGATATTAGAAAACCCTAAAAAAGTGAGAGAGAAGGAGAGAAAACAAGATTTGGGATGATTCTCACATGGTGAATGACTTGAAAATGCTAGGGTTTCACATCACACAAGGGATTATGCTAAACTCATTTATTGAGGCTAGGGTTAATATAGATGTATGTTTTGACTATAAATCATATGTATATGATATGTAACCATTGATTCTTGATTTTCTTGCAAATTGTATCATGTTTTGAATGGGATTAATATTTGATAGCCTTAACTTTCATTCTTGTTATCAAAACCCTAGTTTTCAAGAAATATAGGCTTTACACTTGATATTCTATTGTTCTTGATTTGAAAACTCTAGTAGTTGGTTTTGAACAATAAAATTATGTTTTTTTTAATGATCTCTGGCATGTTTCTTCAAAATTTTCTAATTGGAAACACTAGTAAGTTTATGGTCTTGAATTTTATGTGGTTGGAAGAATTGCTTTGGAGTATTATCTCTTGTATGGATGGTTTGATGAACTTGGGTGACTGTTGACCAAGTGTCGTAGATTGGGTAGATGCTCTTCTTACCCCGAATGGGTTTTAAGGTTCCCAACAACTAGTTGTGGGGTTGATGCCTTGCGAGGATCAAATCACAATTTTCTTATGGGCATCGAGGTTGAGGGCTAGTATACTATTCCTGCGTTATATTCGTCACTGCCGAGTATCCTTGTAAGGATCAGGTGTGTGACTGTGGGGTAGAATATTCTCAATGTAAATGACTTGATTTTAATCATATACCCAAGTATAAGAGATCAAATTATAATATTATTTAGTGAAATTCGAGGTCGAATCCACAGGAGTTATCTGTTGTAAATTTGTTGGCAGAAAAGGGTAAAATTGTCGTGCGCGTACTGTGTATTATGACAACTTGTGGTGTGAGCTTAAAAACTCATAAATAAACACTTAAAATAAAATTTAATTACAACAAATGAAAAAGGTACTCTTTAGTCCGAGGATGCAACATGCATTTTATTGCTTCAAATTATGATAGTGCCACCTTACATCAACTCCCGTGTCAACGCGTAGTTTATTGGTAGGTCTGATGTATATGTTGAACCATACCACAACAAGCATTAAGTTGGCCAAAAGGTTATGTACCATAAAACAACCAAATAACCCTTGTAAACCTGAAGGTGAACCATTCAAAAGTTTTACTATGGTTATTCGATTGGCAGGTCTACAATTCAATGAAAATGGAGTTATGGTTTATGCATTGAATCAAAAACATTGGCTATGATGGGACTTAGCCCGTCTATAACCAATTTCTCTACTATTACATAAATCCCAACTATGTGCGTCATTGTATCATGCATGAAGTATATAATAAATTATAGATGGAATGGAAATAAACAATAAGCCTAGCTCGGCAATTGTAACCATGAGCATAACCCCAGTTATACGCAGTAATACATAATGCCAAACATAACTGAAAATCATCCATTATTTAAGGGATGTATAAACGTTACAACATAAATAAAACATCGACACTTTCATTACTCAAACAATGTTACACATGTCTTCACCTTTAACTAAAGTGGAAAAGAAATACTACTCACTCTTCATTGCCATAGATGAGCAATAAAATCTCATCCCTCCTGGTGAGGTATATGTCTTCAAAATACAAAAGAAAAAATAACCTATCCTTTATCTAGGAATAGTTGAAACACCCTCATTTTTCACAACCAAACTAGGGTGGAAAAGTGAGAGAGGTTCAACCCACCAATTAGAAATCAAAATAAAATAAATATAAAAGAGAGAATTTGGCTTAGGGGGTGGAGAGCATGGGCATTTCTTCGAAGTATTTAAGTCTTCTATACTCTCCAAAATCCTCCCAAAACATGGGTATTTATAGACCTCCAAGAGGGATTGAGGCAGCTAATGGGATACAAGAGAGGCAAGCTGGACTAATGGCAGAAGAGCTTGGGTTGAGATGGTTAAGGCCACCACCGGGCACCACCACCACTGTCCGGACAGTGCTAATCCACTAGATTTCTTCATTTGGCTTGAAGTTGCTGAGTCTTCATCTTGTGCCACCATTAGGATGGTCGTTTGCACTGTTCAAATGGTGCTTTGTTGTTGGTTTCTTTCTTTGTGTTCCTCCTTTTTTTCCTCTTTGCACTTTAGCCCTCCGATTCTCCCTAATTGTATATAAAACATAGCAAAACAAATTATTCAAACATTAGGCATAATATAATTTATATCAAACACTTTAAATCAACTAACGCACACAATTAACCCTAAACCCTAATTCACTAACGCACTTTCTAGGGTTAATCACACCCCCAACAAAACATTACTAGTCCCTATTAATATAAACAAATACTACACAACCAATTTCATAGATTTCACGATTCCATTTAGTTTATGCAACAACCCTTTAAACACCTAGGTGATCTCTAGTGGATGAGTTTTGTCTTGTGAAGGTTTCCAGTTAAGGTACTTACAAACTTCAGTGGTAATAAAAAAAAGATTATATGCTACTCACATAAAATTATAGCAGTATACTCGTTTATTTTTTCAAATAGTTCCCTGCTGACTTGATCCGAAATGTGTACACCCAAGTGCAGGCAGTCAAGTTGTAGTAATAATCCGGTTTGAGTCCGAAGTCGAATCCACAGGGAATATGTTGTGGTGTTTTCAAAGTAAGCTGTGATGAAGACCGATTGATTGTAACCTTTTTGAGTTTTGTGAGAAGTGGTTAGTTTCTTGAACAGAATATTAAATTCTTTTCAAGAGATTTTCTAGACAAAATATATGATTTCAATATAACTAAAGTCACTCTTTAGTTCGAGGTTTAGGATATGTAATGAGTCATCCGGCGTATTATACTTGTGCTTTTATAACTTAACTAACTACCGTGTCAACAGTGAGTTAATTGGAAGATAAGGATAGATTGGGTTAAAGCTCCATCCTTTTCATGAAGTGCAATGGTGGTGGGAATTGAGGGGTTTATCTTGAAGTTCTTTCCTGGAGTATTTGTCTCACACAACGGATCTTTCTAGAAGGAGTCATCCATTTACCATAGAAAAGATCCCTTGGTTATACAAAATACTAGCCGAGATTCTTTGCTTTGAATCAATGAATCTTTCTAGAAGGAGTCATCCATTTACCATAGAAATACCCATCGATTACACAAAAAACTAGCTAGGGTACTTGCCTTGAACCAACGGATCTTTCTATGTAGGAGTTATCCGGATCATAGAAATATCCTTTGGTTGTGCAAGTTACCCTAACTTTGCTTAACTCATCCCATCTCCCACTAAGCAAGTGAATAAAGCATTGAAGTGTGAAAGAATGCACAAGTATAATATCCGGATGGTCATTACATATTTATCACCTCTCCCTAAAGAGTAAATGAGGACTACTCACTCTTCATGGCTTGGATAAAGCTAGAAAAGTGAATAGTATTCATCCCTCCAAGTAGAGGAACTACAAAGTGGATCTTCAACGAAGAATGAGTGAATCACGTTCCACCCTTCTCGGCTTTGGTAAAGCTCTAGAAAAGTGGAAGAGTTTCACTCCTCTAAGAAGAAGATGCTCAAGCAATGGAAGTGAAA
>CM042199.1:22503543-22532929 GCA_023539305.1 Ilex asprella | reverse complement strand
GTGAGCTTACAAATTGATAAATGAACATTTAAAATAAACTTTAATTACAAAAAATAAAAAGGGTACTCTTTAGTCTGGATATCCAACATGCATTTCATCGCTTGAAATTATGATAGTGCCACCTTACATCAATTAACTCCCGCGCCAACGAAAAGTTAACTAGTAGGACTGTGGTATATGTTGAACAATACCACATCATCTGTTATGTTAGTCGAAAGTTCTATGCAACATACAACAACCAAAAAATCCTAGCAAACCCGAAGGTGAACCATTCAAAAGGTTTACTATGGCTATTCAATTGGCAAGTCTATGATTCAATGAAGACGGAGTTCCGGTTTATGGATTGAATCAAAAGTATTGGCTATGACGAGACTTAACCCGTCTATAACCAATCTCCAGACTATAACATAAATTTCAACTACGTGCATCATTGGATCATGAATGAAGTACATAATAAAATACAGATGGAATGGAAATAAATAATAAGCTTAACTCAATACTCGTAACCAAGAGCATAACCCTAGTTATATGTGGTAATACATAATATCGAACATAAATGAAAACTATCAATTATTTAAGGGATTTATAAACATTATAGCATAAATAAAACATTTGCACTTTCATTACTCAAACAATGTTACACATGTCTTCACCCTTCACTAAACAGTAAAATAGAGACTACTCACTCTTCATTGATGTAAAACCCGTGTAAATTTAAAATTTTTCTAAAAAAGGAAAAAAAGATAATTTGTCACTATGATGCGGAATTAAAGTATTTGTTCTCTAGAGCTTATACGACACAACGGACTTCGCCGTTTGGTTTAAGATAGTCAAATTTTTGTACGTTTTATGAGATAACTGTGTCAAATGACCTCATAATGGTCCCCAAAAATGAAAATTATAAAATTTCTTAATAAAGGAGTTAAATTTAAAATAAAATTAATTTGAACTTAAACTAGAATGAAATAAATCATTTCAAGGCGAAAACAGATCCGACTAAGTGAGGGGCATTTGGCACGACTCGGGCCAAGTCTTTAAAATTATAAATAGGGATAAATATTAGATATTTTAGCAGAAATATCTATGATTTTGGCTGGTCTTCAACATTGGAGAGAAAGAGGGAGAAAAGAGAGAAAATCCAAACTTCTTCCTTCCATTCACGGAGTTCCGTCGAGTCAAGAGTTAAATTTGATCAGCTCGACAAGGGCTACGCAACCACACTAAGAAGGAAGGATTTTATCAAAGATCTAAAGGAGGAGATTTAGAGAAATCAAGTTTTGGAGGAGGTGTTGGTGTTCTTGGAAGCTCTACTCTTCGATTCACGCTTCAAGGGGTAGGGTTCCCTCATACTCTGGTTCATTTCTAACCTATGGTGTCCATAGGGGTTGGTTATGTGTATATATACCCTATAAATTCTCTATAGTTATGGTAATGGGGAGATAGGTATATAAATGACTTGAATCAATTTTTATCTTGAATTTGAGGTGTAGAGATTTTATGTAATTTCTTGGCATTTGATGTTACATGGGCATGCTATTTGTTATGTGGTACCTTGGTGAATGAAACGTGTTAGGGACATAGCTTATGTAATAACATGTTTGTGAGATTGATGTTGATATATGCTTAGTGATATATTGATGGTGTGATAAATGTGGGTGATTATATGTATATGATACAACTTGCCTTGACATATGATGTTATCTGGTTGAATTGTTCATTCCGTATTCATTGCATTAAGCATGAGGTTGCATCTTATTCAAGAGCATTAAGCATGAGTGTGGAGGTGTGTATATGCATGGTTGATCAACACCATACTTGGTGACTGATATGTTGTCACCAAAAAATTGTGTCGAAGACCCTCTTTAAGCCACATGGTTGCATGGGTATCAGTGTGGGGGATTGCATATTTTTAAATCACGCACCATCTTTTTTGGGTGGTAAGTGGGCTCATTACTGTTGGACCAAGGTTCGACAGAGTCGCACGGTTGCATGAAAGGAAAAACATGTGTCGGTATTGCAAGAAGGGCTAGAAGATCTCTCGAGTGTAAGACTCGGTTTTTAGGTTATTCACTTATGTTGTTGCTAGTCCTAAAAAGTGAATTAGGCATACGGTGCCGACAGTGTAATTCCAAAATCCATTGCCAACAATGACACAAGATTTTGGTTAAAGATTTTTTTTATATACATACTCTTGGATGTGCAACATCCAACAATGCTTGATTTTATAAACACATGATTTTACTTCAAACAAGCATTAGATGTGCTTCATCAATGATGAATATTTTATACACGTGTATTGCTTTGTGTTTTGGGAGTCAGTGATGGCTCGAATTAAAGTGAATAAGTGAGTGTCATCTCATATCATGGCTTGACATGGTAGAATTTCAATATTGAATCATATATACATGTTTGAAATGGATAAATTTTGTTGTTTGTTGCATGTGGCCACTTGATATGCATCTTGGTGGGGAATAGTCTCTGTAGGAGATACTCGATTCAGCGTAGCTCACCATACACCGGAACAATTTTAGGTGCGAAACATACACCAGTGGACGACACTCATTTGAAGGCTCAAGGGTGAATAGAGGCCGGATTGTGGCATTTGACCTTGGTTTTTGTTAAACTTTTGTGAAAACATAATTTTTGACATGTAAACATATGGAAATGATTGTAATAGAACTTGTATTAATTATGTTCGATGTACAAATGCATGATGTATAAGTTTGGGTTAGTTTTGAAAATGTTTGGAATGGATTGGAAATGAAAAATAGGTCAAACAGACAAATTTAGACAAATTGTACTACTACGCGTACCGGTACAACGTTGTCCAGTAGGGTACACGCATTGGTACTCTTTTGAAAAATTAGAAATTTTAAAATTCTTTTGCGATGCTTTTGGACTTTGATTACTTTAGTCCCAATGATAAAAATGGACATTAAATGAGGTATGTTGAGGCACATTAGACCTCATTTGGATTAAATGATTAAAGGAACACATGTTACACTTTTTGGGTTATAATCCTGATTAAGGGAATACGATCAACATCATTTCGGGACGTGTGACATCCATGGTTATTTTTGCAGGTTGACAGGTGGTCAACGGTTAGTAAAAGACCCTCGATTTTGTGGCATCACAACTTGGAATCAGAGCTTAGGTATACGAATTACCTAGGGCTTGACGGACATTGGGTCTAGACCATTGCATTCATTGTGCTTGCATGTTATGTGATTTGCTTGCTACATGTTATGTGCTACATGTTATATAAATTATATGCATGGTGAAGTGTATATGGAAGGAGAAACACTAGGGTTAGAAAACATAACTTTGGGTTCGGGAAAGGGGATGAACGTGATAGTTTAATGTGTAATCGTCTACTAGTGGGTGCCATACGGTCTACTAATGAGACAATAAGAAAATTCTCAATATTTCAATGTTGATCCCTACCTTGGGATACAAAGTAAAAGCTCTATTTATGTTTCATATGTGTGTAGATGGCATATAAAGGAAGAGGACACTGAGGTGGTGGGTGGAATAACAAACCACCACCGGCCTTTGATCATCAAGCCTTTGTGGAGGCTATTGGTGAGGTGATTGCTACTATTACTTAGGCCAGTGCTACAACTGCTACTATTGCAAAGACTAGTGCAAATGTTGGCTACGGAGGCTCAAACAACCTCTAGAAGTTCAAGGCACACCAGCCTCCAACCTTCATGGGAGGAATGGTTCCAATGGTGGCAGACCATTAGTTTCGGAAGGTTAAAAAGGTGTTAAGGGCCAGAGAGATCACCTCCGATGCTACTAAGATAACGCTAGGTACTTTTCAGCTAGAGGGAGAATTGCGAGAGCTCTTCATGGGCAAATATTTTATGGCGTCTGTCTGGAAAGCTAAGGCTTGAGAGTTCCTAAATCTGAAACAAGGGACTATGCCAGTGTTAAAATATGTGGCTAAGTTCACAGAATTAGCCTGCTTCGCTGACGACTATGTGGCCACAGACATCACCTAGGTGAGGAAGTTTGAGGATGGTCTGAAGTTGTCCATCCGAGGGAAAATTGTGGGTCTTTTTCTTCAAAACTTTGACTTGATGGTCAAGGCAGCTATGGCCATTGAGAGAGAGGTGGATGACGCACGGAACATCTGGGAAATGGGTGTTAATGATAAGAAGAAGAAGGTTCAATCCTTTTTTTCTAGTTTGGGGAAGAAGCAAAGGACTTCAACTCCACAGGGCCGCGGCTATCAAGGGCAAGGTCAATCCTCCGAAGCTGGAAGGAATTAGAGGCCTTCCTACCTGAAAAGCCAAAGGACTTGTTTCTATTGCCATCAACCAGGGCATATGAAGTGGGATTGTCCTCAACAGCAAGGACCTCAGAGTTATGGAGCATCCCAGTCCCAGTCTCCGGTGGGACTTGCATAAACGTACTTTGTTCCTCCTTACTTACCCGACCCGGGGAGCCAGTACTAGTTCCAGGGTGCTGTAAAAGTGCCTACGACTTTTTGAGCAGGGACTTCATAATCAGGCCAAATGGGCCAGAACATGGGTCAAGAGCAAGGTTCATAAATCAGGACTTCAAGGACTCAGGGTCGTGTTTATGCCATTAGGCCTTAGACTGAGCTAGCAGATCAGTCAGTTATCTAGGGTAAATTTCTATTTTCTCACTTATGGGTAAGAGTATTACTTAAATCTGGTGCATCTCATTCTTTTATTGTTGCATCATGTGTGAATGATTTGGGCTTAGAGGTTGAAACCTTGGCAGAGCCATTGTATGTGAGTTCTCCCTTGGGAGCTAGGGTGAGGATTGATCAGATATGTCGGAGTTGTGAGTGATAAATCTTAGGGATTCTACTCATCGTGGATCTTAGGGACATAAACATGTCAGAGTTCAATGTTATCCTTTGGATGGACTAGTTGGTGACACACCGTGTTGTTATAGATTGTGATCGGAAGAAGGTCGCTATTTTTATGCCAGATGGTGTTTGTTTCAAGTTCGAGGGGGAAAAACATGACACTTTACCTCAAGTCGTGTATGACTCTAGATGGCATAAGCAGTTAATGGGTTGGCTAGCAAGCCTTACCCTGAAGGAAGAGGCAAGACAAGAGTAAGGTCTACCTCTGGTGGTTTGTGAGTACGAGGATGTCTTTCCTGAAGAACTACTGGGATTACCTTCACATAGGGATGTAGACTTCACTATTGAGTTGCACCCCGATACATCGCCTATTTTTATGACTCTGCATAGGATGACACTTGCTGAGTTACAAGAACTCAAGGTCTAATTACAAGAATTGTTGGACAAGGACTTTATAAGATCTAGCACTTCACCTTGGGGCGCTCAGTGTTGTTTGCCAAGAATAAGGACAAAACCCTTCGACTATGCATAGACTACCAACAGTTGAATAGGGTAATTATCAAGAATAGGTATCCTTTGCTGTGGATTGATGATTTGTTTGATCAACTCAGATGGGCACGGGTCTACTCTAAGATAGATCTCTGCGTCGGTTACCATCAGTTGAGGGTTAGGGAGGCGGATATCCCTAAGACGGCATTTAGGACGCAGTATGGACATTTCAAGGTTGTCGTCATTCCTTTTGGGTTGACGAAAGCTCCGACGACATTCGTGTATCTCATGCACAGGGTGTTTCTACCCTATCTAGATCAGTTCGTCGTGGTCTTTATTGACGACATCTTGATCTACTCTAAGTCTGAGAAGGAGCACATATATCACATTACAACATAATGTATGATTATATTACTTTAACAGATGGGGGTTTACAACTCCCCACCTAGATGCACATGAAATGCACACTTGCAATATTCAACAATTCTTGACAATTCCAATCAGGTATATGTAATCAAATGATAGAATTCATTATGATATGCCATGCAATAAGGTGAGACTCTTTCATGCTCTCATTCCGAGCCCTTCTCGGATCCTCAACACATGGAAGTGTCATGTGTATGAACTCGTCATCCATGTTACACATCGAATGAAATTTACAATCTAGGGTATTTCTTGGGGGTGGATATTCATGGACTTACACCAACGGCATCCAATCGACATGCAATTCATGGACTTCAACTAACGATTCCGCGTACACCAACACATTTTATAAACTCTTATACCAACGGAGTGTATATCCAATCATCGGGACTCTCACCCGAGAGATCTTCTAGTCCCTTCTTATGAACCCCAACCCAACTTTTCATGCTCTTATGTGACTCCATGGGATTCTAAATCCCCTTCTCACGAGTCCATTTATCAAGTACCAAGAGTGGCATTTGATTGATCATGCACGTCCACACCCACACTCATGACTTATGCCCTTGCATGTGATGCCAATAACATGTTCAACATGTAATGAATGCCAATTGAGCAATATCCCATGTCCATGGTAAATTATATGAAGAACATATAAATACCAAACTTTATCACAATATCAATATATCAAAACATGTATATATAAACAATTCCTCTAATCCAATATCCAAGCATACTATACATAAACCATGCAAAACATACTTAACCATGTTATTTCATCAAAATGACAACATTCAAATATCCAAGGCATTTAATCAAACAGCTTCAAGGCACCCAACATGTTAAAACATATCATGTCGCTAAATATCACACAATTACAAGAATGATCACAAGTAACTTTCTTGTACTAATTTCAAGCAAGAATTTGATAGAATTCATTCATTTTATACCGAATTTCCTCTTTCCATAGTCATATTTAAGTCTAGGGCTAAGTTCAATATTAAACCCCTAGTCTACCAGCATCTAAGGAAAGAATAAACCAAGGTAGGAAGAACCGTACCTCAATAGAAGTTTAGAAGACTTCTATAACACCAAAACAACCCAAAACCTTGAAATTCCCCAAGATCACCTCTTTGGATCTTTGGTGAAATTCCTTCTTCTTGGTACGTAGACGTAGCACTTGTCGAGGAAAGCGATTTTAATTCTTGGTCCAAGCGATTCCGAGCAACAGAGCTTCAAGAATCGGAGGAGGAAACTTGATTTTCTCTCTTTTCTCTCCCTCTTTCTCTCACACATTGGAGACCAGATTTTCAGCAGATACTTCTGCTGAAAATCAGATATTTTCCACTATTTGTAATTTTTAAACTCGGCTCTAATCGTGTCACGTGTCCTTCGCTCGTTCAGGTCCGTTTTGTCCTGAAATGATTTATTTGATCTCTGTTTAAGTTCAATTTAATTTTATTTGATCTTTTAATCAATATAAAGAAATTAAAAATTTTCTATTTTTGGGGACCTTTGTGAGGTCATCCGTCACCTAGTTGCCTCGAACGACGTGCAAAATCCGACTATCTCGGAATTTGAAAAATTTTGTCAGGGTGACTAGATTTCGCGATATGAATCCAACGGAGATTTTCGTTGTGTCATCCAAGCTCTAGAACATGAGTATTTTAAATACACATTATAGTAGTAAATTACCATTTTTCCCTTTTTCAGAAAAAAGTATAAATTTACCCGGGTTTTACAAGTGCTGCACGCACCGGCCTCTCAACATGTACAATTGTCAAATTAGAACTCGTACAGTCCACAGGGAGTCGAATCCACAACTAATACTTGGATACGGTTCGTGCAGTCAATGGAGGCACATCCTACTAGCCAAACTATGCAAATACTGAGGAGGTTGGCCCCAAGGGGTTGCCAAAGAAACTCTCTTTTCTTACCTCTAAGCACTTATTTAGTTACAAGTTTGAAGTCCACTTTTGGATTGATTTGTTATACCCCCTAAGGGTCAGTTATCCTTATTCTTCAGAAGACATAATCTAAACTCGATCGAACTATAAGGGTTAGTATCTGAGTCAGAAAGAGTAGTCGGTGCATGTCTAAACACTCTATAGCAACCAAAAAAAAAAAAAGATAACAAGGGAGATGAAGGCTATATTATTGAATATGAATCTGAATGGAACAACATATATGGGTGCTTGGACCTGATTCTTCGATATTGTTCTGGCCAATCAGAGATTTCATACTTGGTAAGTTCATCATCAGTAATTTGATCTGAAGCTCTAAGAAAATTATCTCATTGTATCTTTGATGTTTTTATATGTGATTTTCGCGATATAATTATGGACTTATATTTTTGTTGATGTACATTACTAGAAAAATATAGGAAATACATGTGTACTCGTGTTTGTGTATTGCACAACCTGAATTGTATAGAATTTATAGCGTTAGTTCATATAATTTGACTAATAATGTTACTTGAATTTAACTTGAAGACCTAATGTGATACTACTAAAGAATTGATAGTAAATTTCATTTAATGTAATGAGATTTACCATCAATCCAATATTCACTATACAATAAACTCCAAATTTAACCTCCTCGCTTTTTCTCTTATAGTATTACTCATTCTGAAATAGCTTCATCAAAGGAAGTGATAGTAGCTTCCTTTGTCATTTCCACAAATTGCCAAGCCTCACAAATTTAGGCTTCCAAAGAAATCATCTGGCGATTCCTCCAACAATGGATGAGCCTCGCAATACACACCATTACAAAACTTTGAGACGACAACGTGAACAAAATAAATATAAATGTTACTAGCTCCTTTACATATCTCGCATTCCTCTTCTCTCCTAAGTTGGTTCATATATTGGCAAAACCTTCCCTCATCTCAGGAGAAAGGGTAAACACCATCGCCCACGGTAAAAATCATCGTCGTCTCGAATCATCCCTTCTAAGGACAAATAAACCCAATTACATAGCATTTATCATCCCATTCAACCCAACACTACAATCTTCCATTTTCTACTTTACATCAAGCTTCAAGGTCTTGTTTTTATTGTCTTGCTTCCCATATATTCTAGAGAAACCAGCATCGGATAGTGTATCCCATACCTGCCAATATAACAGTCACACTCAATTATAACTGAATCATCATAAAAAAGAAAAAAAAAACAAGGCAAAAAACAAAAAACATTGTGGATCTTTTCCACTCACTTCCAATTTTCCCTTAGAACCTTCAATAACTAGCAAAAATGGGCAATCCTCTGAGAAGGAAACAAAAAATACGGCTCCCTAATAACATTTAGAACAAAATGTGACAATCATCTTAAAATAACTATATGATACCCAACATTGAGAACAAGACATGTGTAACGCTCCAAAAATCACCCTAGACGACATTACATTCTAAACCTATTTACCTAGTGAGAGCACTAAGATATTTCATCAATAAATAAATTCCATTCATCATAGATATATAATGTCTACTACATTGTCCCAAGCGGAAATTACAAAAGTAAACTAGACTTTACATTGTCCAAAAGAATATACTAGTCTAGTGCAAAAGAAAACGACATCTCTAGATGTCCCACTCTGGATCCAAGTATCCCTGTAGTGAAGTCTCTCCCTCGCCCAGCTCGTTAGCACCGAGCTCATCCTCTGGCCCAAAATCTGAAAAATGTTCAATTGCAGGGGATGAGTACGAAGCTCTGTAGCAAAATCTTCCTAAACTCAGACAAGATTTAGCAAAATATAAAACAGGTCGGTCTCATTTAACAAATAGCATATATAATCTTTGAAGTAAAACCAGGACACTTTTAAATATGATCTCAAGTTTAAATCGCAATGGTAATAGAGATAAATAATGAAAACCAAGTTCCAATAACATTCATTTACAAAATACGAATCATTTCCCACACATGATATAATAATGTTCGCCATGGCATGAGTATTCTTACAAGGAACCTCTCACTCTCCAGGTTTGGTTCTCAAGCATCCTTACAAGAAACCTCTTGAGAAGGAATGAGCAACTTTACCAGGAACCTCTCACCCTTAAAATTTGGTTTCTCAAGTATCCTTACAAGGAACCTCTTGAGATGGAATGAGCACCATTACAAGAAATCTCTCACCCTTAAGATTTGGTTTCTCAAGCATCCTTACAAGGAACCTCTTGAGAAGGAATGCGCATCCTTACAAGGAACCTATCACTCGCGTTTGTTCAAAACAACCATACAAGAATACAATACCCAACTATTGTCTCAAATACCCAACAATTCCACAACCATCAATTTACAATCAATTTTCAAGAAAACCCCCAATTCTCACAAATGATATCTTTAAATAGGGCAAATTAAAGAAAATACACAGGAGATCACTATCAATATCATTTAATTATTCAACATGAAACACTAAGACTTTGAAATCAAGAATACAAAAAAGATTTAGAGAGAAGTTAATCTCTCTAGAAAACTAGGGTTTTTGAAGCAAGAAGAATGGGTAGCAACCGTAACTTTGGGTTAAACATGTTAATAATTATAATAGAACTAAGAAACAAAGAACCCATAGAAAATACAAACTAATAAGAGTCAAAACATGTATATATATTAGCCCTAGTCTCAATGAAAGAGAATAGGAAGAATTCCCTACCTTTTGTTCTTGAATTAAAGGGCTTGAATCTTGAATCACCCTTAGATCTTGTGTGTTTTCCCCTTTGATCTTGAGTTTCTCTCTTCTTCTCTTTCTCTCTAAGTGTTTTTAGGGTTAGGAGTGGTGTAATGCAGGCTAAGGAGGTGACATAATATTTTTATAGTGGAGGAAGAACCAGCTGTTCGCGAATGGAAAATTTTGGAGTTTTTTACATTAACCTTCGGGATGGTTTTTATCAACCTTCCGAAAGGTTTTGCCTTCTGGAAGTACTGTTCACGTTAACCTTTCGGAAGGCTTTGCCTTCTACAAGTACTGCTCACGTTAACCTATCGGAAGTTTTTGTCTTCCTTCTGGAAGTACTATTCACGTTAACCTTCCGGAAGATTTTGCCTTCTGGAAGTACTGTTCACGTTAACCTTTTGGAAGGTTTTGCCTTCTAAAAGTACTGTTCATGGTAACCTTTCGAAAAGTTTTGCCTTCTAGAAGTACTGTTCATGTTGACCTTCCAGAAGGTTTTGTCTTCTAGAAGTACTGTTCACGTTAACCTTCCGGAATGTTTTGCCTTCTGAAACTTCCAGCGCATTTGGGACCCATTTAGAGGTCGAATTAGAAAATTTTCATGAAATATACTTTTGTAACCCTAGATTTCTACTATCTACGGTCAAAATTTAAGATTAACTGGACATTAGAATAAAAAGTTATGATCCAAATATTAGATAGTGTTCATAATCTTTTTTACCCAAATTCACTCTAAAGTGTGCTTTAACTTTGGAATACTTTCTAACTTTTACAACATACCCTATTACCTCAAATTACATTTTTATTTCTACTCTTACTATCTACTTAGTTCATGCATACATCATTACATATATTAGCATATCAAAACATAACCATGTTAATATATAGCGATACGAATGTGGGGGTTTACAATCTACCTCCTTTACATTAAGTTTCATCCCCGAAACTTACCTTAAGTAGAGAACAAGTGAGGGTACTTCTCTCACATTTCAAACTCCGGTTCCCAAGTAGCTTCCTCCACTCCGTGATGTTGCCACAACCCTTTACCAATTTGATGACTTCGCTGCAAAACACCTTTTCCTTGATATCGAGAATCTTCACCGGTTGCTGTTCATAGGTTGCTCTATCTTGAATCTCAATATCATCCAAGTCCACGACATGCGTTGCATCCGATTGACACTTTCTCAACATCGAAACATGAAATACGTCATGTACGCCTGATAATTGAGCTGGTAGCCGAAGTTGATACACCGCTTTGCCCACTGCCTTGATCACTTCAAAGGGCCCGATAAATTTTGGCGCTAACTTTTCCTTCTTGCCGAATCTAAATACTCCCTTCTTGGGTAAAACTTTGAGGAATACATAGTCCCCCTCTTGGAATTCCAACGACCATCGTCTTCTATCCGCATAGCTCTTCTACCTACTTGGTGCCATACGTAGTCTCTCCCGAATGAGTTAAATCTTCTCGGTAGTTTCTCGAACAATCTCTGGTCCAAACAAGCTACTCTTGTCGGCTTCCAACCAACACGTCGGCGATCGACACGGTCTTCCATACATGCCTTATATAGTGCCATTCCAATGTTTGTCTGATAGCTGTTGTTGTACACAAATTCCACCAATGGCAAATGGTCACTCTAACTCCCCTTGAAGTCTAACATGCAAGCTCGTAGCATATCTTCCAAAATCTGTATCACCCTCTCGGATTGGCCATCTGTTTAAGGATGAAATGCAGTGCTGAAGTGTAACTCTGTCCCCAAAGCTCTTTGAAGACTTCGCCAAAACTGAGTCACGAAACGAGAATCACGATCCGATATGATAGATAGTAGAACTCCATGTAACCTAACAATCTCACAGATTTAAAGTGTGTTCAAAGTCTCTAAGTTGTCCGTGGTCTTCATACTCAAGAAATGAGCAGACTTGGTGAGTCTATCCACAATAACCCATACTGCATTATTGCCCCGCGAAGTCCGTGGTAAACCCGACACGAAGTTCATAATGATGTGATCCCACTTCCACTCTGGGATAAACAAAGATTGTAGTAATCCTTCTGAATTTTGATGTTCAATCTTCACCTGCTGACACACCACACACTTTGAGATGTATTTAACAACATCTAGCTTCATTACTCTCCACCAATACTAGCGCTTCATATCCCTATACATCTTTGTGCTTCCGAGGTGGATAACAAACTTAGAGCGATGACACTCTCCAAGTATCTCCTCCTTTAGGGACGAATCATCGAGAACACATAGCCTCTCCTTATATTTCAGTTCTCCATTCTTCCAAGACCGCCCTTCAATTGTTTCCCCATTTTCCAATTTATCTTGAATGGACTCTAAGTCAGGATCCAAGCGTTGTAACTCCACAATTCTATATTGGAGGGTAGGTTGGGCTACGAGGTTGAATAGGCATGGTCAAGCTCTTTATTCCCCAACCCAAAGGTCATAATCTCGAAGGGCATCCCTCATCTTCCATTGACTTGCAATAGCATTTAGTTCACCTCGAGACTTTCTGCTAAGTGCATCAGTAACTACATTTGCCTTCCCCGGATGGTAGTTGAGTGTGAAATCGTAATCTTCTAAATACTCGATCCACCTTCTTTGCCGGAGATTCAAGTCATTCTGTGTGAACACAAACTTGAGGCTCTTGTGGTTCGAGAATACTTGAAACTGTTCCCCATACAAGTAACACCTCCATAACTTGAAAGCAAAAACCATAGCGGCTTGCTCCAAGTCATGAGTGGGATAATTCTATTCGTGAACCTTTAATTATCTTGAACCATAGGCAACTACCTTCCCTCCCTGCATTAGCACACATCCCAAGACTCGCAACGAAGCATCAGTGTACACATCGTATCCCTCCCCACTATTCAGAATAATAAGGATAGGGGTCATCGTCAACTTATCCTTCAAGGTGCGAAAGGCTAGTTCACACGCTTGAGTCCATAAGAATTTCTCCCCCCTTTTTGTAAGGCAAGTCATCAACATCGCAAGCTTTGAGAATCCTTCTACAAACCTCCTGTAGTAGTCTGCTAAACCCAGGAAACTGCGGACTTTTGTCACATTCTTCGGTGGTTTCCATTTCATTACGGCTTCATTCTTAGCGGAATCAACCGCTACACCTTGTTCTGACACCACATGGCCAAGGAACTTTACCTTCTTCATCCAATAGAGAGAAGACGTCTATGTTCCTTGTGAGTCCGTGAATAGATTAGTATGCCATCAATAAACACGATGACAAACTGATCTAGATACGACCGAAAAACCCTATGCATCAAATCCATGAAGGCTGTGGGTGCATTAGTTAATCCGAACGGTATCACTGTATACTCAAAATGACCATACCGGGTACAGAATGCAGTCTTAGGAATATCCTCCTCTCGGATCCACAATTGATGGTACTGTGTGCGAAGGTCAATCTTGGTGTAATACCTAGAACCCCTTAACTGATCAAATAAGTCATCGATCCGTGGCAACGGATATCTATTCTTCACTGTCACTCGATTCAACCTTCGGTAGTCCGTGCATAACCAAATCGTTTCATCCGTTTTCTTCCCAAAGAGGACTAGGGGTCCCTAAGGTGAAGTAGTTAAACGGATAAACCCAATCACCAATAGATGGTCCTATTGCTTCCTTACCTCCTTTAACTCCAAATGTGCCATCCGATAGGGAGCAATAGATATGGGCTCGGTTCTCGGATATAGATCAATCTTGAATTCACTTTCCCTTTGTGGAGGTAACTGGGTAATTCGTTAGGGAAAACATCCAGAAAATCTAATACTATCAACACTACATCCGCGTGGGATTTATCCCGATCATCTCCCATTAAGCTAGCTAAGAAATTCAACTGGCTCCCACCTTAGCTTTAGAAAATCCACTACCCGTCGTAAAAAATGGATGGAAAGAATTACGATCATTCATGAAAGTAAAGACTACCCCTCCCGGTAATTGGAATAAGATCCGCTTACGAAAATAATCCATCACCGTGCAAAAAGCGGATAACCAATTCATCCCAAATATAACATCATACCCCTTCATATCTAACGCCACCAAATCTACAATCAATTCATGATCCCCAATTTGAAGTACACATCCTCTACACACCCTATTTGTATCTAACTATTCTCCCGTCGGCATATTAATACTCAAAGCATGTTCAAGTTTCCCAAAATTTAAACCCAAATTAAGTGCATATTTTGTGCGTATGAATGAATGTGTAGCACCGTGGTCAAACAACATTCGGGTCCAAGAATTATAAAGAAGCACGACACCTTCCACCACCGCATTAGCAGCATCCTCCTCCAGTTGAGTCAAAACAAAAACCCTCCCTTGATTGGCATCGCCGGGGGCATGAGCTTGTAACGGTTTCTGCTGTGCCGGCCTTTGTAGTGGTGGCCTATTTGCTGGTACTTGCCCTGCTGTCTGGATAGTCCTCTGAGTTGGAAAAACCAGACAATGCACCAGAATATGTCCCATACCTCTACATGCAAAGCAGGATCGGGGGTTAGTGTCTGCCCTCTCTGGTACACCACCAGCCTCTCAGGCTATATGAGGTCCCTGTCCTACCGCCTGATCAGGGCGACGGTAAAGTAACGCCTTCTGGGCTCCACCGGTGCTAGGGCCCGTCTTGAACGGTCCTCCACTCACTAAGTTCTGTCGTCGCTGGCTGTCTTCCATGTCTCTCTCCATCGGTGTAGCTCTATCAACAATATCCCCATACTCTCGGATATTGAGAGCCACCAGCTTCTCCTTGATAATCTGCCTCAAGCCTTACTCAAAGCACTTGGCCCTGTCGGCCTTAGTAGCTATAAACTCCATAGCATAACAGGATAGCTCATCGAACTTCCTCTCGTACTCGGCCACCGACATGTTGCCCTATTATAGAGTAAGAAAATCAGTCTTCATTTGGTCTCTGACTGATTTTGAAAAGTACTTGTCTTGGAAGATTTGGTCAAACCACTCCCAAGTGTATCGGTGTTCCTCCTTCGTTTAACAGAGTCCCACCAATGGTCGGCCTCCCCCTCGAACAAGTAGATAGCTAAGCCAACCCACAAGTCCTCGGTAACTCCCATGCTGTCACAAATCTTCTTTACTCATCGGATCTATCTATCCACATCCAAAGGGTTGGAGTTCCCTTGGAATTTTGGCGGGTGTTGTCTCAGAAACTCTCAGAGAACTACCATTCTTCTATTCTCCTCTCTGTTGCCCAGTACCTGGGCTAACGGATGAGCCCTACCATTGTGGTTGGGGTTGTTGTTGTTTTCATTCTGGCTTTGCACCTGAGTGGTGAGCTCCCTCGAACACTGATAAATGCCATTCATGGTATTGGGAGGTGGTGGCGGAGGAGGGGGTGCTTGGTCACCACATCCTCGTCCATGGCCACGTCCACGTCATCGTCCTCCGTCCATCTTGCACATCAAATCATAATTCAGTTTCATTGATGTACAAGATATCCTAAATATTACTATAACATAAAGCATATGGTTCAAACAAATTCTTTCGACCTAGTCCTATTTCTCTAGTGTGAATCCATAACCTACAGCTCCCATGGAAGATCTAAAACCTAGTTCTGATACCAAACTCTGTAACGCCCTAAAAACCACCCTGGACGGCATTACATTCTAAAACTATTTACCTAATGAGAGCACTAAGATATTTCATTAATAAATAAATTCTATTCATCATAGATATATAATGTCTACTACATTGTCCCAAAAGAACAGGCACATCCAAGCATTTACATTCCAGCAAAATTAACTAGTTGTAACGCAGCGAAAATTACAAAAGTAAACTAGACTTTACATTATTCAAAAGAATATCATAGTCTAGTGTAAAAGGAAACGACATCTCTAGATGTCCCACTCTGGATCCAAGTGTCCCTCCAGTGAGGTCTCTCCCTGGCCCGGCTCGTTAGCACCGAACTCATCCTCTAGCCTGAAATCTAAAAAATGCTCAACTGTAGGGTATAAGCTCGAAGATCTGTAGCAAAATCTTTCCAAACTCAGACAAGGTTTAGCAAAATGTAAAACAGGTTGGTCTCATTTAACAAATAGCATATATAATCTTTGAAATAAAACCAGGACACTTTAAAATATGATCTCAAGTTTAAATAGCAATGGTGGTAGAGATAAACAATGAAAACAAAGTTCCCATAACATTCATTAACAAAATACGAATCATTTCCCACACATGATATACTAATGTTCTTTATGGCATGAGCATCCTTACAACGAACCTCTCACCCTCCAGGTTTGGTTCTCAACCATCCTTACAAGGAACCTCTTGAGAAGGAATAAGCATCCTTACAAGAAACCTCTCACCCTTAAGATTTGGTTTCTCAAGCATCCTTACAAAGAACCTCTTGTAAGGAATGAACATCCTTACAAGGAACCTCTCACTCCCGTTTGTTCAAAACAACCATACAATACCCAACTATTGTCTTAAATACCAAATAATTCCACAACCCTCAATTTACAATCAATTTTCAAGAAAATCCCCAATTCTCACAAATGATATCTTTAAATAGGGCAAATTAAAGAAAATACACAAGAGATCACCATCAATATCATTTAATTATTCAACATGAAACACTAAGACTTTGAAATCAAGAACACAAAAAATATTTAGAGAGAAGTTCATCTCTCTTGAAAACTCAAATTTTTGAAACAAGAAAAGTGGGTAGCAACCCTAACTTTGGGTAAAACATGTTAATAATTATAATAGAATTAAAAAACAAAGAACTAATAGCAAATACATACTAATAAGAGTCAAAACATGTATATATATTAGCCCCAGCCTCAATGAAAGAGAATAGGAAGAAATCCCCTAACTTTTTGTTCTTGAATTCTAGGGCTTGAATCTTGAATCACCCTTAGATCTTGTATTTTTCCCCTTTGATCTTGAGTTTCTCTCTTCTTTTCTTTCTCTTTAAGTGTTTCTAGTGTTAGGAGCGGTGTAATGAAGGCTAAGGAGGCGACATAATATTTTTATAGTGGAAGAAGAACTTGTTGTTCGCAAATGGAAAATTTCGGATTTTTTTACATTAACCTTCCGGAAGGTTTTGCCTTCTGGAAGTACTATTCATGTTAACCTTCCAGAAGGTTTTATCTACCTTTTGAAAGGTTTTTCCTTCTGGATGTACTGTTCACATTTACCTTTCGGATGGTGTTGTCTTCTAGAAGTACTATTCACATTAACCTTCGAGAAGGTTATGCCTTCTGGAAGTACTGTTCACGTTAACCTTTCGAAAGGTTTTGCCTTTTGGAAGTACTGTTCACGTTAACCTTTCGGATGTTTTTTCCTTTTGAAAGTACTATTCACGTTAACCTTCTAGAAGGTTTTGCCTTCTAGAAGTACTATTCATGTTAACCTTCCAGAATGTTTTATCTACCTTCCGGAAGGTTTTTCCTTCCGAAACTTCCAGCACATGTTTGACTCATTTAGAGGTCGAATTGAAATTTTTTCATAAATTTCACTTTTGCAGCCCTAGCTGTCTACTAGCTACTGTCAACATTTCAGATCAAATAGACATTAGGTTAAAAAGTTATAAGCCAAATATTAGATAGTGTCCATAATCTTTTTTACCCAAATTCACTCTAAAGTGTTCTTTAACTCCAGAATAATTTCTAACTTTTGCAACATACCTTATTACCTCAAATAACATTTTTATTTCTACTCTTACTATTTTCTTATTTCATGCATGCATCATTACATATATTAGCATATCAAAACATGACCATGTTAATATATAGCGATACGAATATGGGGGTTTTACAACATGCCAATCCTCTAAAATAAATAACCTAGTCCCCTGTGCAATGCTTGACAAGCTTGTATTTTTTTCTTTTACTTTAATGTGGTTAAAGTATTAAAATGTAAATCATAAGATTTGGGGGGTCCGACATAAACAATTTGAACCGTTGTTTTACTTTTATGTTTGAGGGCTTCATGTTTAATTATATAGATGCGTGTTTATATGGACAAAAGCGTCACGACATGGATCTAATTTTGGAATGATTAATGTCCCCACCTTTTCTCAATAATCCAATCGATTTTCCAAACTAGATGGTAATACCAAAGAATAACATAATGCTTTAGGATTCTTTGACGCCACACAAGAAAGTTGATTGTTTAACAAATCCCAGAGTTTCACCTCAGCAAAAAAAAGAAAAAAGAGTAACCACTGCTAAACTGGAGTGTTCATAAATTGAAGGTTACACAAATGTATAAGTGATTCCATTTTATAGATAAAATTATTGTTTCTTACCAAAAATAATTATATTAGTGAGGATCAAATATATATAAAAATGAAATAAGAAGAAATCACCATTTTGTTTGTGGAGCTAGTTGCCAGAAGCTGCAAAAGATGAACAATCAATGCATCAAATAGACGAGGTTAAGCATTGAAATCTTAGACCAGAGAGAGGGGGAAGAGATATGCATATTTGGGGCTGAAAGGTGATAAGAAACCAAGCAAACAATTTTGTCATGTGCATAAAGAGTGAAACTTGGCTTTGACTCATCAGACGAAGCTACCCGTATATCAAAACTAATAAATGTACCATTTTCAAGACACGGCTGACAAATTATAGGACGACTATTCAGTTTTGGAAGGTCCAATTAAGTTTGAATGGACCTCTAAAATGATAGACCCAAATATAAAACTGAAGAACATACCACAAATGAGTGCTCAATATGAGGATCCCATCCTAGGCTTTCAACATCAGCAGTGACTGACCACTTAAAACTAGAATGTGATGGTCTCCTTCCATCCCTCTGCAATGCATTAACATAAATAAAACGATCATAAATTGACAGCAAAATAGAGTACTGAATTAATGTGGTAAATCAACAATTGTATGTGTTTATGATGAATGACAAAAAGAAGCTAAAATCTGAGTTACCATGAATACTAAATGATCAAAAGACCTACTAGGAATAATTTGTTGTTCATAATGATTCCATGCAACTGCTTGCACCTGAGGATATAAGAAGGTGAGACTACATTTCAGACACAAAAAGTTTTCCACAGACAAACAAAACACGTTCAAATTAGGGCTCTTAAAATTAAGCATGAGTTATAGTGGTTATTAGTTTAATCATTAATCACAAGTGTTAAAGCCACTAAACCTCACTCTCCAGCTATCATTAAAGCTAATCCAACTTTTACATAAACATGGTTGTATATAGACTTCTTGCCCAAGAACACTACACCAAAATTTTAATGTAATGGTAAAACAACTGACAAAAGATTAAATTAAAAAATAGGTCAAAGATTAATTTGCTTCTGTTTGATTCTACTTGGTCTGATTGCTTTTTTGTGGCTGATTGAGGGCAGCCCAAGCTCTTTGATCCACCAACTTTTCATAAATGATTGAAAAAAACTCTATACTCGTCCTTGACTTTCTTTTTTGTATTATTTAGAAAGTGAAATGATTGATCGTTCACCGCTTCCAACTCTCCAAAAAAAAAAGACCAAAGTAGGTGATGACCCTAAATCGAAGAGACAACAAGATCGAGATGGATACAACAAACTGAATCCAATGGTTAGTGAGTTTCTAGATCTTCATTGAATGTATGTATATGTAGTGTACAAAAAGGATAAGAAAAGGTGATAAATAATCGTGTCCTAGTACATCATCAAACATAGAAATAAGGCACCAATGCTGAATCCTTACTTTGTCCGTGCTCGACTTTATTTCTTTGTCTTCCCTAACCTCCTAACATCTCCCTCATTATATATATGATCTATGTGTGATGGGGAGTGCCACTCTTCCTTGGGATGATGTCAAAAGAAACTGCAAGGAGAAAATGGAATAGAATGATGAAAATGTAACGTGTGAATGAACGAAATGATTTCCAAGCGCAAGAAGACTTTTGTATGTTGAGTTTTACTTGGAGATTATTCCAAGGTCATCTCCTTAGAGAAGGAGATGTATCATCATGAAGGTGATTTTGTGAAAGAAAAGTGTAAAATATTTTGATGTGTGAAATTGGTTTGTGATTTGTGTTGCAATAAAATTAAATGGAAAACAAGTGTTGGCTAATCCAAAAGGTTCACTCAAAAGGGAATGCCAATTCACCTCAAGCCTTTCTCCAATTATGCATAGATGAATGATTGATTCATGGGAAGCCCGGGACAAGATAGAAGTGAGAATCTAAGCTTAAACCATAATGAGTCTACCGAATATCATAGACTCACAACCATATCCACGCTCAACCCAGTCAAACCGAACCACCATACACCGAGGGGAGGAAAGAAGATGAGTTAAAATTGCATGTCCAAGGGGAGGTCTCCTTTGGATTAGCCAACTTAAAGATTTAACTACTCATGGTTAAAGAAAAGACAACAACGTAAATGAAATACATTCTAAAGCAATTGAAGATTGTAGATAAGATAATGCATGAAAACATAACTAAAAGAGAATGCATGTTATACTCATTTAAAGCTAAGAAATTGAAAAGCATAGAAGCATTAAAGTTGAAAAGATTTAATGGGAGATTAAACTTGAAAAAAACTTAAAATGAATAGAATTAAAGAATTCAAACAAAGCTTAGAATATTCTTACATGAAATTAGAAGACATTGCGTGGAAGAAAATGTAAAAATCTCAACTTCTCTCTCTAACACTATTTATCTTCTTCCTAGACTCTCTCTCTCTATATTACAATGTGTATCTCTTGTATCTCTGCATAATGAGAGCTGCCCTAGCCAATGTAATGTGATCCCATCCATAGGGCTGCAAAAGAGTGGGTTGGACAGGGTAGGTGCAGACCTTGTCTGCACACCTAACATCTCTCCTCTTCTCTCTCTTTATTGATCACCAAGGCTCCAAAAGTCCAAGAGAAGCTACAAGAGGGATGTCCATGGTGTTAGAAGTGTCAGAGGCAGTTAGGAGAATATCTAGTGGGACCCTCAAAGCAGCAGAGCTTGGTATACAGAATCTGGGGTGTATCAGTATAACCTACCGGTATGGCCTACCGATAGGTTTTCCCCTGTTTTTGTTGATTTTTTGGTTTCCTCACCTCTAAAGCTATCTTCAAGCCATCCTTTCATTATCATTCACCTCAAACCATATGAGAAGGGTTTAAGAAGGACCAATTATCACCTTCTATCTGCAAACACCTAAAATCTTCGTTAATAGCTCAAGTAGCACCATTCTACTCATTTAATCCCCAAAAGCAAGTGAAAAAGGAATGTATTGGCACATGAAATATGCAATGTTTTGTACTAATCACACCCCCCAACTTGAGTTTTGCTAGTCCCTAGCAAAGTTTATTTAAAAACACAAGAGTCTAATATACAACAATCCATTTAAATAAACAATTTTCCCAAACAATCAAAATGCATAAATCATAATGCAATTGTAGAAATAAACTTGGACAGATAGAAACAAAAATTATGGTATTCCATTACTGTGTTTCAAAGTTGGAGTACATGGAGTCTGACATCAAAAAGAGACAACATGGCCTACGACCTGAGGGTTATTCTACTAGGCCAACGACTCCAACCCAACTATGTACAATCTAGAACAAAAAGAAACACAAAATAACATAACATAACCCATTCCTCCAAAAAGAATAGCAATAAATAAAAATTTACCGTCGTCCTCCTCCCTACTGTCTCCACTATCATCAATAACAAAGTCGCTCTCTCCTTCCACAATGCCCGTGTCTTCATCATAATCCTCATTCTCAACCACATTGGATGTAGCGTGGACCGAGTTAGGAAGCACATATACAAGAGCTGGGTGTGGAGGTCTTCCCGTGATATCCCTTCCTGGGAAATTATGCATAAAGAGCTCTGTCATCATCCCTAAAATACCATGTATCGTCACCTCAAGTGCATCAATGTGCCGAGATAGTAAGCGCCAAGAATTAGTGGTCTCAGACTCTTGCCCCAAAGCCCTAACTTGCTCCCCTCAGTTCATTGCCAACCTTTACAAGCTACTGGCTTCTCTAACAGCTCCAAAACTTGGAGACGTGAGCTTATCAAATATATAGGCCTTCACCTTGACCTATGTGTACAACCGAGTAACCAAATTCCCAAAGGTAGATTGGCCTTAAGTTTCTTTTCTTCGGCAAAATCTCTCATCACTTTTCAGATGAAAAGTGCAAAATCAACTTCCTTGCCTGAAATAACTACATCCAAAAGGCCTAGCTTTTCACTATTAGGTATCTTTTCAGAGCCCTTTGGAAGTAGATTATAGTGGAGAAGCTTGTTAGAAAGCCCATAAGACTGACCATCCCTTTGAATCCTCATACATCAAAGCTACAAACTGAGTGATGTTCTTAGCACAAGGGTGGTGTTATGGGGATAGACAAGCATGGAGGTGAGTGGTCTCTTATACTTTCCTAGTAGAGTGGCAATGACGTCAAGAGTCACATCGAATGTCTTATCCCTGATGGTAGCCCTTAAAATTTTAACTTCATTGACCTCAACCATCCTAAGTGTCTGGTAGAACTCTCGACACATGGACAAATTATACCCGTCCATAGGCTTGAACCAAAATTTCATTCCATGAACCTCGATGAGTCTAACCAACTCGTTCCTCGAGCCAAGTAATTTGTTGCCAAGGTGCCGCTCACACATGACATTCTTCTCATAAATCAACTTGTTCCTCTCATCATTTCTTGCCTACTTTCTCAGCTCATTTCTATCCCCACTCGACCCTTCACCACTCTTGCGACTACTGGGCTCCTCGGGTTGAGAAGAGTTGGAACCGACTCGCTTGGTTAGGGCCATGTAATACAATAGTGCCCCCATAGACAAAAATGTAAAATAGATCAAGAACGGAACCTCAATCGGGTCTATTGCCACATGAATGACCTCCAAGTGACGAGCCATTGAGAGATTATTGAATAGATTGGAGAAAGTAGAAAGGATTTGGGCTTGTAGGATTTTCGGCAATTAGGGTTTCAAAGGCTTGGATTTGTCTAAATCACAGCACAAGGAATGGGGGTTTTAGGGATTGAAGGAGGAGAAGGGTGATTTGGAAACCTAAGAGGGTTTTGAATGAAAGAAAGAAGCTTTAGGGTCTATAATTTAATAGATAAATGAAAGGTTCCCTAAAAAAAATCGTTTAAAAGCCCTAATTTTTGGCATTCCAGGTGAAACCTACTTGTATGGCATACCAGTGGGTCGAGCTCCAGTAACCAAAACCTATCGGTAGGTTTTGCCTTAATTGCAAATACTCCTGCTGAGCAACACACTTCCCCCCTCTTCACTTCAGAACCTACCCTATGCATTCTACCATTCTCTTTATAACCTCTACTGCACACAAAACATGTACTACACTTATAAACCATAATTTGAACCATCTTGCCCAATTTATTGCCAAAATTGCAATGTGATTTAAAATTTTGATGCATTCAACATACAAGGAATGGATTTCTATCTTTAACTATCAAAATGAACGCCCAAAATGCAAGTCACATAATTAATAACACGAGCATTCCTAATTCATTTCAAATATAAAAAACTTGAGCCATATTCCCCCATTCTGCAAGCATGGAAGTAAAAAATACATTGTTAAGATGTCTGAACTAAGTACACATGACCAATACCATATTCTCAAATACTAGTCTAAAGTATGCACGTATACATTTATTTTTTAACTTGTGTGTGTGTGATTTGGGCAAATAATTTGAGCATTTACACAATAGAATTCACATTCGAATGACCTGTTAAATTCAGTTTCAATGCAAAACTCACCAAAAGTCACTCTCGCAGTGAAATACACTCTAGTTATCCTAGCATGCTCTTCATGTGTACATGTGACATGGAATCTTGTGGTCAAAACAACGTATGATCCCATGTAATCCAAAAATGAAGTTCATGTTACGAAAATGAAGTGAGTTTGGCATAATCTCATGAAAAGAATACTAGGGCATTGGGTGGTAAGACTAACTCATCATTTTCTTTGAAATTTTGCATCTCCCATGCTTTACTAGATCACTTATGACTTCGAAGGTTATAATGGGGCCTTGGATGATATTGAGGCAAAAGAAACAAAGGACATAGGATACAAAGAGGGTTGTTTTGAGTGTAAGATTTTGTATTTCAAAATACCTTTTTCATAGAATTTTCATTCCATTCTTACACCTTCACCACACTCTTTGTTTCTTTTCTTTATTTTCCTTAACATTTTCATTTTTTTATCATTCTTTCTCTTCTCACCCCTTTTCTTACTTTTCTTAAATTTTCATTCTCTTTCTAATGTACTCCTTGAGTTTCACCTCCATTCATCCCTGGCTAGAATTTTCACACCACACTTCCTTTACTTTTGCAATCACTCATTTTTAGCTTTAGGAACAACCAATGTAAGGTAGATATTTCTCTTTTTCATCTGTTTGGTCAAATGTGTGGCATAGAAACAAATTTCAATTAGGCTCAATCTTGGCACTAGGGATAATATTTTCACAAGAATAAGACAAAGGCTCAAAATATTCAAAAATGGCCTAAGATCAGTTCCAGATGCACATGGGAGGGCAATGTATATACGAGACATCATCAGTCTACCATCGATATGCACCTAGACAACACAAACATAATGAGATTATTGAACAAATTTAAAATTTGAAAAATTGTTCCTTGAGTAAATGTAATTTCCCTCCAACAAGGATTGACATTAAAACTCTTATAATATTTTCACATAATGAGAAACGAATTCAATCCATAAATTGCTAAAATGACACATTCAAGAAGCACATCACCTGAGTTCAAAAGTAGATACATATGTGATACTCGTGCATAGGATTAACTTCTACAATATGCTCATGTGCTCTAGGTTCAAAACAAAGATCAGCATATCATCTAACCCCAAACACTCTTAATAAGGGAATACAAACCAACATTTAGATATTTTTTTTAAAAAAAAATCAGCAAACATTGGTGTAGCATGCAAATGGTGCACCTCACCCCCAACTTAATTTATATATTGTCCTCAATGCAATAAAAAAAATGATTTGCAATAAAGGACAGTAAAAAGATTAGTAGGGTTAGAGAACACCTCGCTTTTGAGCTTTGACAAAAACACCAACATCTGAAACTAAGGAAAACAAAGTTATACAACCAAGTAAAGTAAGTGACATGAAAATGAAAATAACATAATTATATAAGAAAACTATCCACTACAAAACATAAAAACTAGTTACTCATCCTCGAATTTCGGATAGACTAGATCCATTAAATCTTCTTCCACCATTTGTCCTTCAAAACCCTCAAAAAATGGTTTGAGTCTTTGGTCATTGACCTTGAAGGTTTAGTGATTGTCGAGGTTTATGACTTCAACAACTCTGTTGGGGTGGTCCACCTTGACAAGATACGAGTCATCCCATAGGATCGGAGTTTGTCTTGGAAAATGGAGAGACAAGAGTTGTATAAAATCACTTTTTGGCCAGGCTCAAATTACTTCCTTACAATGGATTTGTCAAGAAAGATCTTAGCCCGCTCTTTTGAAATTTTAAAGCTCGCATAAGCGTCTCTATGAATCTCCTCAAATTCATTCAATTCTAGCTCTCTATACTCTCTGGCCATCCTCAAATTGAAATTCAAAGTCTTTATGGCCCAAAAATCCTTCTGCTTTATCTCAATTGGAAAATGGCAAGCCTTTCTGTAGACGAGTCAATAGGGAGACATACCTAACATAGTCTTATAGGTGGTGCAGTAAGCCCATAGGGCATCAATAAGTCTATCAGACCAATCTTTCCTATTTAGGTTAACCGTATTTTTTAAAATGTTCTTGATCTCCCTATTAGCCAACTAAACTTGGCTATTGATTTGTGGGTTGTATGTGGTGGATACCTTATGAGTGACAACATATTTGAACATTAAATATGCAAATGGCCAATTGCAGAAATGTGATCCACCATCAATTATGATTGCACGAGGCATCCCAAACTGAGAAAAAATGTTCTCCTTGAGGAACTTAACATAACCTCGTGGTAATTAGTCTTGGTTGGGATAGCCTCCACCTACTTGGACACGTAGTTTACTGCCAATAGAATGTATAGATTCCCAAATGTTATAGGGAAGGGACCCATAAAGTCAATGTCCCAACAATCAAATATTTCTAAAACAAGTATAATGGAGAGGGGCATCATGTTCCTTCGGGTCACACTACCCAAACGTTGGCAACTATCACATTCTTTACAAAATTAAACACAATCTTTATTAAGTGAGGGCCAGTAAAAACTTGATTGAAGAATTCTTGCCGAAGTTTTCTTTGCAGAGATGTGGCCACTGCATGTTTGTGAATGGCAGAATGCAAGGACATCCTATTGCTCATTCTCTGGTACACATCTCCTCATGACTTGGTCCGGATAGTACTTGATTAGGTACGGGTTGTCGAAGTGGAAGTACTTCAAATCCACCCTGAATCTTCTTCGATCCTTCAGGCTCCACTGCGGTGGTATTTGTCCTGTTGTAGGATAATTACATGCGTCAGCATACCAAGGACACACAGAATGAATTGAAAGTAATTTCTCATAGGAAAGGAATCTGGGATAGGAATGTGCTCATCGGCCTCTTGCACCACCAGTCGAGATAAATGATCCGCCACCACATTCTCCACTCCCTTCTTGTCTTTGATTGTCAAATTAAACTTTTGGAGTAGGAGGATCCACCAGATAAGTCTCAGTTTGGCATCTTGCTTAGTTAACAAAAACTTTAAAGCAAAAATATCTTTATAAACAACTATAGGTGAACCAATAATGTAGGAACGAAATTTATCTAATGCAATGACAATCAGTAGAAGTTCCTTTTTTATGGTGGTGTAATTCAATTGAGTTTCATTGAGCATTTTACTAGCGTAGTATATTACATAAGGTCTATTATTCTCCCTTTGACCGAGCACTGTGCCGATCGCATAATCACTTGCATCGCACGTAAACTCAAAAGGTAAATCCCACTTGGGTGGTCACATAATTGGAGGTGTGACAATCATTTGACCACTCAAATGGGACATCTTTAGACAATAAATTGGTCAAAGGTTGGGCCAATGCACTAAATTTTTTAATTAAGTGACATTAAAATCCTGCATGGCCCCAAAACGACCTGATATCCTTGACGACTCTCGGTGTAGGGAGGTTAGAGATGGCCTCAACCTTTGATTTGTCAGCCTGAATCCCTTTTGCCGAAACAATGTTCCCGAGGACTATTCCTTGTGTCATCATGATGTGACATTTTCTCCCAATTCAAGACTAAGCTTTTTTTTTCACATCTCTCAAGAAGCTTCTCCAAAATTTTCAAGCATCTACTAAAAGAATCCCCAAAGACCGAGAAATCATCCATAAATACCTCAACAATCTTCTCCACCATATCACTAAAGATACCTATCATGCAATATTGAAAGGTCCCTGGGGCATTAAGTAGCCCAAAAGGCATGCGACAGTAAGCAAAGGTACCGTAGGGGCAAGTAAAGGTGGTATTCTCTTGATCTTCCAATGCAATATCAATTTGATTGTAGCCGGAGTATCCATCCAAGAAGCAATATAATAGATGCCCCGTTACTCTTTCCAACACTTGGTTGAGGAATGGCATTTGGAAGTGGTATTTTCTTGTGCATAGGTTGAGCTTCCGATAATCAATACAAACTCTTCAACTTGTGATCACCCTTGTTGCAATGAGTCTATTATCTTTATTCTCCATGACTGTAACTCTCGATTTTCTTAGGTACTACTTGCGTGGGGCTAACCCACTAACTATAGGCAATCGAAAAAATAATGCCCATGTCAAGTAGTTTCAACACCTCGTCCCTCACCACATCTTTCATAATGGGGTTCAACCTACTTTGCGGTTGTCATGACGGTTTGGCCTCCTCCTTAAGATAGATTCGATGAGTGCAAATGAAGGGGCTTATCCCTTTTATGTTGGCAATTGTGCAACCAATTGCCCCTTTATGCCTTTACAATGTAAATGAAAGACATTCTAAAGAAATTGAATATTGCAGCTAAGATATTGCAAGAAAACATAACTAAAAGAGAATGCATGTAATACTCATTTAAATCTAAGAAATTGAAAAGCATAGAAACATTAATGGTGAAAGCTTTAGTGGGAGATTAAACTTGAAAACAACTTGAAAACTTTAAAGACTTCAGACAAAGCTTAGAAGATTCTTTTTTGAAATTAGAAGACATTGCATGGAAGAAAATTTAAAAATCTCAACTTCTCTATCTAACACTATTTGACTTCTTCCTATACTTTCTCTCTTTATATTACAATGTGTATGTCTTGTATCTCTGCATAATGGTCTCTCTTCCCTAGCTGCTGTGATTGGATCCCATCCATAGGGCTAGACATGGTAGGTGCAGACCTTCTCTGCACACCCAAAATTTCTACTCTTCTCTCTTCATTGATCACCAAGGCTCCAAAAGTCCAAGAGAAGGTGAAAGAGAGATGTACATGGTGTTGGAAGTGTCAAAGGCAAGTAGGAGAATGTCTAGTGGGACCCTCAAAGCAGCAGAGCATGACATACAAAATCTAGGCTATATCAATACAACCTATAAGTATAGCCTACTGGTAGGTCGAACTCCAGTAGTTGAAACCTACCGGCACAGCCCACCAATGGGTTTTCATCTAATTTTGCTAATTCTTTGGTTTCCTCACCTGCAAAGCTGTGAAACCCGAGTAAATTTGAACTTTTTTTAAAAAAAGAAAAATGCTAATTTGTGACTATAATGCGTATTTAAAATACTCATTTTCTAGACCTTATATGAGGAAATGGAGTTCATTGTTGGACTCATGTCGGGAAATCTAGCCACTCTATCGAATTTTGTTGAATTCTGAGATAGTAAAATTTTTTACACGTCGTTCGAAACAACTAGTTGGCGGATGACCTCTCAATAGTCCCTAAAATTAAATATTTTAAAATTTAAGTATGATTGGACTAAAGTACCAATAAAATTAATTTGAACTAAATACGTAATATAATAAATCGTTTCGGGGCAAAAACGGATCCGAAAAAGAGGGGGGC
>CM042199.1:22473928-22487951 GCA_023539305.1 Ilex asprella | reverse complement strand
AAAACTCTATATTCAATTATTCTTGATATAAGAACTTTAGTGTTTTGTTTGAAACAATAAAAGTATATCTTTTGAGAATCTCATGCTTATTTTTCTTGAGGAGTCCTACTAGAAAAGAATAAATTGTGAGATTTGAGGATTATGGATTTATTTATTACTTGAGATATACTTGTGAAATTGGGGGTTTTGCTTTTGTTATGGAAATTGCTTGTTATGTGACGAATGGTTGGTATTATATCTCTTGTGTGGTTGTTTGGGATGAGCATGTGTTACTATTGACAGGGTATTATGGAGTGGGTAGTCGACGTCTAGTCCGTGGGGGTGTGATCAATCCTACCACTCATAGTGGGGTTAGTGCCTTACGAGGACTAAACCACTATCGCTCACGGGGTAACGTGGAAGAGGATGTGCATGTCATTTGTATGCGGTTTTGTGTGGGGCATAATATTTTCGATGGTGATCATGTGGAAGCTACTTCATACTTGAGATACGAATACAGTGTGTGTTATTGTTCCTTGTACCACGAACGGTTTCTACAAGTTTTGGGAGGTATGGTCCTCCGCAAAGCTTGAGAGAAATGGCTTATGGTGGAATGGATTATTAGTCGTATAAGGGTTATCGTTTATGATACCAAAAATAGTTTGACAAGAGTTTCGAGGAAGTATGGGATTCCGTGAGAACTTGTTGGAAATGGTTGATGGTAGAGGGATTATTTGATTGTATATTGGTTTCACTTATTCTTTAAATTGCTGTTGTTACCTAATCTTGAGATTTGTTTAAATGTCACTGCTTTAATTCAAAATATATATGATATTTGGGAAAGGAGACCGAACTATGTTACATCTTTCTAAACCTTGTTCGAGTTTGGGAGAATGCTACTACAGAGCTTAGTGCTCACCCCTTACAAACAATATTTACTTTCAGATTATGGTTTAGAGGACACTCTCGGAGATGATGAGCAGGTTGCTTGGGATGCTCAACAGGATGGAAGCGTGAATCCCGAGGGAGATTTTTAAAATTGTTATACTTATGTCCTAGACTAGAGACTTTCTTTTGAGATAATGTATTAGTGATCTTTTGTTTATTCCGCTGTGAGATAAAATACTCTTGGTGAATGTAACATCCATAGTTTGGCCTATTTTTTTGGATGACACTTTAAATATTCTGTATGATGAATGGAATATTTGTTACTTATGAAAATTTTTAGTTGCTCTCATGATATGAATGGTGTTAGATAGTAATGCCGTCCAGGGTGGATTTTGGGGTGTTACAATTCTTTTGTTTATGTCTTAGTTTTCCATAGACTGGGCTTCCTTCTTTCTTAGAAGAGTGAAACTCTTCGACTTTTCTAGAGCTTTGACAAAGTCTCGAAGAGTGGAACGTGATTCACTCATTCTTTGTTGAAGATTAGCTCTTTGTTCTTGTGCTCTTGTTTTGCAAAGTCCTCTACTTAGAGGGATGAGCATCACTCACTTTTCTAGCTTTACCAAAGCTATGAAGAGTGAGTAGTTTCTCATTCACTCTTTAGTAAGAGGTGAAGGGCATGTATTGATTATCCGAAAGTTATATTATGCAATGTTCTAATGCTTAATGTTTATATCCCCTTGCTTATTGGATGATTGATTGTATCTACCAAAGCTAAGGTACTTTGTATGATCGGGAGTATTTCTATGACACAGATGACTCTGAATTGAAAAGACTGCTCGTTTCACGGCAAGTACCACGACTAGATCTTCATGACTACCTTTCAATCTTCTCCCATTGTTGCTCTTCATTTAAAGAATGGAATATTAATGCCATGATTGTATGTCTTGTAGAAACACTTACTTTTTTGTAGACGGGTAAAGTCTCTGCATAGGCAATTCTTGTAAACCTCTAGAAAGACATCAGAATCATGGTCTTAATTCTCACAGTCCATCTTTACCTTCCAATTAACTTGCTGTTGACATGAGAGTTAATTGAGTTATTAAGCATAAATATAAAAAATCAGATAATTGACTACATGTCCTGATTCTTGAACTAAAGAGTTACTTTTCTTCCATTTAAATTAATCTTATATTTTGTCTGGAAAACCTCCTTGGAAAGAATTGAATATTCTATTAAGGAAACCACCCACAGCTCAACTTTAAATCTCAAAGGTTACAATCAATTGGTCTCCACCACTGCTTACTTTAAAACACCAACACAACAAGTTCCTTGTGGATTTGACTCAGGACTCAAAGCGAATTATTACTACAACTTGACTGCCTGTACTTGGGTGTACATATTTCAGATCGAGTTAATGGCACAGGCACTTGATGACAAGAGTTGGGTCTACCTAGGGTGGTTTGTGAGTATGAAGATGTTTTTTTCGGAGTTTCACCCTTGTACATCTCCTATTTCTTTGACTCTGCATAAAATGACACCAGTTGAGTTGTAAAAACTCTAGATCCAATTGTAGGAATTGTTGGACAAAGGCTTTATTAGACTGACCACTTCACCTTGGGGCTCTCCGGTGTTGTTCGCCTAGAAGAAAGATAAGACATTTCGGCTATGTATAGAATACCGACAGTTGAATAGGGTTACTATCAAGAATAGATACCCTTTGCCGAGAATTGACTATTTGTTTGATCAACTGAGAGGGGCACGGGTATACTCCAAGACATATCTCTGCACCGGTTACCATCAATTGAGTGTTAGGGAGGTAGATATCCCTAAGACGGCGTTTAGAACGCGGTATGGGCATTTTGAGTTTACCGTTAAGCCTTTTGGAATGACGAATACCCCAGCGGCATTGATGGATATTATGCATAGGGTGTTCCAGCCCTACTTAGATTAGTTCGTCGTGGTCTTTGTTGATGACATCTTGATTTAATCCAAGTCTAAGGAGGAGCATGAGGGTCACTTGAGGTTTATTCTCCAAACCTTGGGAAACCATGAATTTTACGCCAAATTCAGTAAGTATGAATTTTGGTTTGCTGAGGTGAAATTTTTCAGGCATGTGGTGTCAACTTCGGGTGTATCCATGGACCCGGAGAAGGTTGAGGGAGTTATAAATTGGGAGAGGTCGAAGTCAGTCTTTGAGATATATAAATTCTTGGGATTGGCAGGGTGCTACTAGAGGTTCATCTAGGACTTCTTCCGAATGGCTGCACCAATGACATGATTGACTCGGAAGGAGGTCAAATTTGAGTGGAATTACTCGTGTGAGAAGGCATTCTAGGAGATGAAAAGAGACTTACTTCCACTGCTATTTTGATAGTTTCAGAAAGGGGACAGAGGTACACAGTATATTGTGATGCCTCTAAGGATGGACTTGGATGCATTTTGATGAAGTTCAGGAGGGTAGTGGCTTATCATTCTCGGAAGTTAAAGAACCACGAACAGAATTATCCCACACATGACAAGGAGCTGTCGGCCATTGTCTTTGCCCTGAAGGCTTGGCGCCACTATCGATACAGTGAGCAGTTCGAGGTGCTTTCAGACCACCAAAGTCTGAAGTACATCTTTACATAGTGGGACCTGAACACGAGGCAACACTAGTGCATGGAATATTTTGAGGACTATGACTTCACTTTCTATTAGCATCCCGGTAAGGCAATTGTGGTGGCTGATGCACTTAGTCGGAAGTCACGAGGAGTCTTGGCTAGTACGGCTTCCCTGGAATAACAAGTGCTCGAGACTGTGGGACAGTTCGGACTACGGTATGTAGGACAGACTCAGGGCACTTTGGGAAGTTTGGAGGATACAACTTCCTTACTAAGATGAGTGATTAAGTCCCAGGGATAGGACATGTAGATATTGTACATTAAAGACCGAGTATGGTCAAGTATAAGTGATGGGGCAAGACCATTCACTCGGATGGTGGCCTTCGTTTTAAAGGAAGGGTTATTGTTCCTCATTCTACGGATCTGAGGGAAGAGATCCTTAGGGTGTTTTGTTATTCCCATTTTTTTGTACAACCAGGTGGCACGAATATGTACCATGATCTTTGTCGCTAGTATTATTGGAGCGAGATGAAGAAAGATGTCAGAGATTTTGTTAGACGATGTCTCACGTGTCAGCAAGTGAAGGCTAAACACCAAATATCAGCATGGTTACTCCAACTTTTGGAGGTAGCTGAGTGGAAGTGGGAGCATGTCAGAATTGATTTTGTGACCCGCTTGCCACGGACATCTCCAGGACAGGGCACGGAGTCGGTGATAGTGGATCGGCTTACCAAGTCATCACACTTTTTGGCGGTGCGGATGACCTTCACACTAGAGGAATTCTGTAGGTTGTATATGCGGGAGATTGTTCTGCTACATGGAGTGCCCGTATCTAGAGTATCGGATCAGGATCCCAGTTTTATAGCTCACTTTTGGTAGAGTTTCCAACAGGCCATTGGAAAAAATTTAATGATGAGCACTACTTTTCATCCCCAGATGGACGGTCTGTCAGAGAGGACCATCCAGACATTAGAGGACATGCTACGAGCATGTGTCCTAGATCTCAAGGGTAGCTGGAAAAAGCACTTATCCTTGGTGGAGTTTACCTACAACAATAGTTATCAGGCAAGCATACAGATGGCACCCTATGAGGCATTATATTAGAGGCCTTGTCAGTCTCTCGTTTGTTGGATGGAGGTGGGAGAGTGACCCCCTACGGGTCTGGAATTGGTTAGAGACACCTCGAAGAAGGTGGACTTGATACAAAAAAGTCTTCTTATTGCTTAAAGCCGGTAGAAGTGTTACACTGACAGACAGCGACGACCTCTAGAATATGAGGTAGGAGATCATGTCTTCTTGAAGGTGATGCCTAAGAAAGGAGTGGTCGGGTTTGACAAGCAGGAAAAGCTATCACCGAGGTATATCGGGCCATTCGAGGTACTCGAAAGGGTCAGTACAGTTACTTACCGGTTGGTGTTACTGCCAAATTTATCGGGTGTTCACATGGTGTTCCATGTTTCTATGCTCCCAAAATACACTCCAGATCTGACTCATGGGGTGGATTGGGGTGAGCTTGTTATTGATGTGGATGGTACTTTTGAGGGACCGGTACGTATCATGGATGCCCGAGATCAGGTCTTGCGAGGCAAGACCGTGAGTCTAGTAAAAGAGTTGTGGCAGCACTGAGGAGTGGAAGAGGCAACATGGGAGCGTGAGGACACTATCCGTACCAACTATCATTTCTTATTCGAGGATGAAGGTATATTTTTGTAGTCATTTAATATGAAATGACTATTGCATATGCATGCGGTTGTGTGTATATGAGTGTGTGAATTTCGGGGACGAAATTCTTTTAAGGGGGAAGAATATAAAACTCGAAAAAATTTAAAATATTTCAAAGTAAGGGAAAATGGTCATTTTTTCACTATAATGTGGAATTAAAATACATGTTCTGTAAACATCCTATGACACAACGGACTTCGCCATTGGATTGGTATCACGAAATCTAGTCATCCTGACGAATTTCGAGATAGTAGGATTTTACACGTTTTACGAAACAACTAGGTGACGAATGAACTTTTAAACGTCCCCAAAAATGGAAAATTTAAAATTTCCTTATAATTGAGTAAAAGTTCCATTATAATTAATTTGAACAGAAATCGAAAAAAAATAGGTCATTCCGGGGCCAAAACAAACCCGAACTAGCAGGCGACACTTGGCGCAATTAGAGCCAAGGCTTGAAAATTATAAATAAGGCTTAAATTTGACATTTTGGCAGAAGTAGCTAGCATTTGGGCTGGTTCACACGTTGGAGAGAAAGAGAAAAGAGAAAGTGGGTTTCAAGCTTTCTTCATCTGTTATACCAAGTTTCGTCGGTCAAAATCACTTGGACCAATAGTTAAAGTCGCTCTCCTCGATGACGGCTACGCCACCACACCAAAAATGATGGATTTCACCAAAGAACCAAAGAGAGGATTTTGTGAAATCAAAGGTTTTGGATTTTGGATGGTGTTTTTGGAAGTTTTACCACTTCTTTTATGCAACAAGAGGTAGGGTTTCTCCTACTTGGGTTGATTTCTAACCTAGAAAGCCTACGAGGAATGGTTGGGTGTATATACATATATATGGTTATGGAAATTAGTTTAGAAAGGACTTAAACCAAATTCTTGTTTGAATTTGATGTGTGGAAGTTATTTATGTGATTCCTTAATACTTGATGATATGGGGCAATTGTGTGGGAAAACATGGTTTGTATGCCTTGAAGGTGTTTGATTAAATGCCTTGAATAGTGATATTCGATGTTGCGTGGACAATATTATGTGATAATATGATTGGTGCATAGTAGGTGTTTGACAAAATGCCTTGCAAGGATTGAAGTTGTTATTTTGATGTAATTGAAATAACATGCTAGAGTTAAGTTATGTGATAGCTTGTGGAAATTATATGCTTACTGAGCATAGTGATGATTTATGGAGGTCATATGCACATGATATACATTTTCATTGAATATGATGATAAGTGATAAATGTAGCTCATGTGGCACTCATTACATGGGACATGACATAGATAAGCAATGGTTCATTACATTGCATTTACACAGAACATCTCATTACAAGGGTGTGTGCGTGGTTGTCATCAATACCAAACTTGCTGATTGACGGAAGGCTTGAAAAAGTTGGGCCTAAGGCCTAGCTAAGCCACATGGAAGCGTGATAAATTAGGTTTGCGGTTAGCAAGAAGGGGCTAGAAGATCCCTCGGGTGAGAGACCCGGTGATTGGAAACACACTTATTTGGTATAAGAGCCAATAAAGTGAGTCGGTGTAGGTGGAACTGTTGGTAGAAGTCCATGAATTCCATGTCAGTTGGGTATCGTTGGTGTAAGTCTATGAATATCCACCCCCAAGAAAGACCCTAGTTTTGTAAACGTCATTTGATGTGTAACATAGATGACAGGTTCATACACATTGTCCCTTGCATGTGTTGAGGAGCCGGGAAGGGCACAGATAGAGTGCATGAATGAGTCTCACCTCAATGCATGGCATGTCATAAAAGATTCTATCACCGAGTTGCATATACATGATTGGAATTGTTATGGACAATTGAATTGCATGTGAGAATTCCATGTGCATCTAGGTGGGGAGTAGCCTCGGTAGGAAATATTCTACTGAGCGTGGCTCACCATATACGGGAACACATTTCAGGTGCAGGTTACACGCCAGTGGATGGATTTTATTTGGACCATCAAGGGTGAAGAGGGGCCGGCTTGTGGCCTTTAACCTTGAATTTTTGTAAAACTAGGTTTTTGACAAGTAACTTTATGCTAATGATTGTAATAGAACTTTGAATGGATTATATATAATGTTGAAAATTTCATTATTCATGTTTGGGATGGTTTTGGGAAGGTTTGAAGTGGATTGAAAATCGAAAAACAGAAATACCAACATTCTAGAATTTTGTTGGCATTCGAACGCCAGTCTACGTTCGAACGCAACCTTCATTTAAACGCAATCCACGTTCGAACGTCAGGCCACTTCGAATGTGGGGAGCTGACAGTGCTTTGGTTTTCAGCAGAGCTCTAATGGAAATGCAAATGTACTGGGAGCAAGTGACGTTCGATGTCCAAGTGATGTTCGAACTATAATTAACGTTCGAACGTAAATCTGAAATTTAACTTTTAAGATTCCGGTGCTATGCTTTCGGGCTTGGGTTTCTTTGGTTCAAAGGACACATATGGACCTCAAATGGGTTGTATTGGGATATACCCCGGTTGATTTAAATGGTAACATATACATGGGTTGTATGTGTGGGTTATAATCCCCACTTAAGGGAAGATATTTGATCGATATTGATTTGATGTCGGGTTGTGCAACACTCACAGGTATTTTCGAGGGTTGATGGGTGGTCAACAGGCTTATAAGGGACCCTCAAATTTTGGGGTGTCACAGCTTGGTATCAGAGCTTAGACTATAAATCTTATATGGGTCTTGTGGAAAATGTGTCTATTATCTTCCATAGCAAGAAGGAAAGAGGTGTAAGCCCTAGGTAAATGGTATACCTAAGCTAGATGGGCAATGGGTCTAGACCATTGCATTCATTGTACATTTCATGTTATGTGCTTTACTTGCTACATGTTATGTGAATTATATGCATGATGCTATGTATATGAAAAAAGGGACACTAGGTTTAGAAAATATAACCTTATGTTCGAAAAAAAAAGGGATGAACCGGATAGTTCACGGTGTGAATGTCTACTAGTGGGTGACATACGCACTATTAGTGAGACAATGAGGAAATTCTCAAAGTTTAAACTTGATCACTATCTTAGGATACTATGTGAGGGTCTATTATTATCTTATTTGTATGTTGCTGGCAAATAGAGGAAGGGGACGCCGAGGCGGTGGGGGGAACAACCAATCACCCCCGACCTTTGATAACCAAGAATTTGTGGAGGTTATTGGGGAGGCGGCAGCTACTATTGCATAGGCTAGTGCTACAACCATTACTATTGCATAGACTGGTGCAAAAGTGGGTCAAGGAGGCTCAAGTAACCTCCAAAAGTTCAAGGCCCAACATCCTCTAACTTTAATGGGAGGCCCAGACCCGATGGTAGCTGACCATTGATTCCAGTAAGTGGACAAGTTCTTAGGGTCTAAGAAGATCACCTCCAATGCCACTAAGATAACTCTAGCTACTTTTCAGCTAGAGGGAGAATACCAGTTGTGGTGGGATTGGGAGAAGGACTCCAGTAACTTGGAGGCTATGACTTGTAGAGAATTCTGAGAGTTTTAATTGGCAAGTATTTCCCAGCGTCTGTCCGGCAAGCTAAAGCTCGGGGGTTCCTATACTTGAAGCAAGGAACTATGATGGTGCTGGAATATGTGGGTAAGTTCACAGTATTAGTCCATTTTGTTGACGATTATATGGCAACCGACATGACCAAAGTGCGAAAGTTCGAGGATGGGTTGAAGTTGTACATTTGAGGTAAAATTGTATGTCTTCTCCTACAAGACTTTGATTTGACAGGTCGAGACAGTCATGGCTATTGAGGGGGAGGTGAAGGATGCACGGAACATCCGGGAAGTGGGTGTTAATGACAAGAAGAAGGAGGGTCAGTCCTTTTCTTCTAGTGCGAGGAAGATGCCACAAACTTCTGCTCTGTAGGGAAAACAAGGATAGTGTCGCAGCTATCAAGGCCAAGGCCAAGGTCGATTCTCCCTAGGAGGGGAAAACTTCAGGACCGCCTACTAGGCAGGCCAGAAGACTTGCTATTTCTGTCACTAGTTGGGTCACATGAAGAAGGATTGTCCTTAGAGGCAAGGATCCCAGAGTTATAGGACGTCTCTGTCCCAGTCTTTGGTGGAGTAACCACAGACACATTTTGTCCCTCCTTACCCCACCATGGGCTAGGGAAGCCAGTACCAGTTTCACTGTGCTGCACAAGTGCCTACAAATTTTCGAGCAGGGACACCTCAATCAGTCCAAATGGGTCAGGGCATGGGTCGAGGTAGAGGCTAGGGCTCATAGGCCGGGACTTCAGGGACCCAGGGCATGTCTACGCCATTACACCTCAGACTGAGCCAGCTGATCAGTCGGTCATTCAGGGTACATTTCTACTCTCTCGTTTATGTGCAAGAGTATTATTTGACTTTGGTGCATCTCATTCTTTTATTGTTGTATCATGTGTGAAAGATTTGGGCTTAGAGGTTAAAACCTTGGAAGAGTCATTGCATGTGAGTTCTCCCATAGAATCTAGGGTGAGGGTTGATCAGATATGTCCGGCTTGTGAGTTAGAGATCTCGGGTATTCTACTCATCGTGGACATGAACGCCCCAAATACCACCCTGGATGGCATTACATTCTAAAACCATTTACATCATGAGAGCACTAACAAAATCCATCAATAAATAAATTCCATTCATCATGCATATATAATGTCTACAACATTGTCCCAAAAGAATAGACCCATCTTAGCATTTACATTCCAACAACTAACTAATATATTATAGCAGAAATAACAAAAGAAAACTAGACTTTACAAGGTTCAAAATAAATTCTCAAGTCTAGTACAAAAGAAGCTATGTCTCTACATGTCCACCTCGAGACCTAGATTCCCCTCGGGTGAGGCATCCCAATACCCCTACTCGTCAACTTCAAGGTTCTCCTCTAGCACCAGATCTGAAAAATGTTTAACTGTAGGGGATGAGCATGAAGCTCTGTAGCAAAATCTTCTCAAACTCAAACAAGGTTTAGAAAAATATTAAAACAAGTCGGTCTCATTTTACAAATATCATATATCAATTTTGAAAGAAAACAAGGACATTTAAATAGATCTCAAGTTTAAACAATAGGAATAATTCAACGGCAACAATAAAATACATTTCTCAATCATAAATTCTATTCTCATGTATATTGGTTCATCCCTCTGCCATGTACGTTGATTGCTTCTCAGGAATCGACCCAACGATTATACCTAGTCCACCCATTACCATCACAAATCACAATCACTTCTAGAAAGGGCGTCTACCATCCCAATGGCAATGATGAATCCCTCACCAGAAAAGGTATACCAACCCTTGTTCGAACTCTAGTGAACGGCAGTGGTTGCATTATCAAATGACAACCCACTACAAGTGTTATGAAACCATCTCACCCCTACTGGGATAGACTAACCTCTAACACTCTGTGGCTTCTCTTGATGGCAATTCAAGTCCGTCACAACAACCATACAATAAGAAAACCAATTTATTCTCCATTACAAGCATATTTTAAAAATCTCCAAATTCACTATGTAAAAAATTTCAACAACCAATTATGAAAAATACAAGAGATCACAACTACATCATTTTATTACTCCACGCAAAGCTCTATGGTTCCAACATCAATAATAAAGGAATAATTTAAGAAGAAAATCATCACTCTCCAAAATCTATGGTTTTGAAACACAAAACGAGATTTCATGCGTATTCAACCCTAACTTTGTTTGAATACATGTAATCTTTGCCCCAAAGACTAAGAGATGATGATTTCATATCATATATATATAATTTAGAGCAAAACATAGATATATACATAAGCCCAAACTTCAATGTACGAGACAGAGAAGAAATCCCCTATCTTTGTTCTTAAATAACTAGGGCTTGATCTTGAATCACTCTTAAATCTCTTCTTTTGCCCTTATGATCTTGTGCTTTCTCCTTCTCTCTTCCTCTCTAAGTTTTCTAGGGCATCTTAATATATTTATAGGGAAAAAATTGGGCTAAGGTCGCAACTTTTAAAGTTCAGATTTCTTTTGGCAGTATTGGTACGGTACAATTTTGGAGCATAGTACCGATACGATAAACTCACTGGACCCTAAGGAAGAGCATGGGGGTCACTTGAGGATTATTCTCCATACCTTGAGAGACTATCAGTTGTATGTCAAATTCAGTAAGTGCGAATTTTGGCTTACAAAGGTGAAATTTTTTAGGCATGTGGTGTCAGTTTCGGGTGTATCCATGGAACCTGGGAAGGTTGAGGCTATTATGAATTGGGAGAGGCCAAATTCAATCTTTAACATACGTAGTTTCTTGGGATTGGTATGGTACTATCAGAGGTTCATCGAGGACTTCTCCCGACTGGCTGCACCGATGACGAGATTGACCCAGAAGGAGGTCAAATTTGAGTGGAATGACTCGTGCGAGAAGACATTCTAGGAATTGAAGAAGAGACTTACTTCAACTCCTATTTTGATAGTTCCAGAAAGGGGATAGAGGTACACAGTATATTGTGATGCCTCTAAGGACGGACTTGGATGCGTTTTGATGCAGTCCGGGAGGGTAATGACTTATGGTTCTCGATAGTTAAAGAACCACGAATAGAATTACCCCACACATGACATAGAGCTGGCGGCCATTATCTTTTCCTTGAAGACTTGGCGCCACTATTTATATGGTGAGCAAGTGAAGGTGTTTTCGGACCACAAAGTTTGAAGTACATCTTTACACAGCGGGACCTCAGCATGAGGCAACACAGGTTGATGGAATATTTGGAAGACTATGACTTCACTTTACATTACCATCCCGGTAAGACAAATGTGGTGGCTGATGCACTCAGTTGGAATTCACAAGGAGTCTTAGTTAGTGTGGCTTCCCGGGAATGTTAGATGCTTGAAACTGTAGGACAGTTCGAGCTACGCTAAGTGGGACAGACTTAGGGCACTTTGGAGAGTTTGGTGGCTACGCCTTCCTTACTGAGTAGAGTGATTGAGTACCAAGGACAGGACACAGAGATATTATCCATTAAAGACCGAGTACGGTCAGGTACAGATGATGGGGGCTGGACCGTTCACTCGGATGGTTGTCTTCGATTTAGAGGAAGGGTTATAGTTTCCTATTCTACGGATCTGATGGAGGAGATCCTTAGGGTGATTCATTATTCCCGTTTCGCTGTGCATCCAAGTGGCATGAAGATGTGCCATGATCTTTGTCGTCAGTATTATTGGAGTAGGATGAAGAAAGACGTTGGAGTTTTTGTTAGTCGATGTCTCACGTATCAGCAAGTGAAGGCTGAACACCAAAAACCAGCATGGTTACTCCAACCTTTGAATTTAGCAGAGTGGAAGTGGGAACATGTCATGATAGATTTTGTGACCCACTTGCCACGGACATCACGGGGACAGGACGTGGTGTGGGTGATAGTGGACTGGCTTACCAAGTCGGCACACTTTTTTGTGGTATGGATGACCTTCACACTGGAGGAATTCTGTAGGTTATATATACGGGAGATTGTCCGGCTGAATGGAGTACCCATATCTATAGTATCGGATCAGGATCCCAAGTTTACGGCTCTTTTTTGGGAGAGTTTTCAACGGGCCATTGGGACATAGTTGATGATGAGCACTACTATTCATCCCTAGACAGACAGTCAGTCGGAGATGACCATTTAGACATTAGAGGACATACTAAAAGCATGTGTGCTAGATCTCAAGGGTAGCTGGAAGAGCACTTACCCTAGGTGCAGTTCGCATACAACAATAGTTATTAGGGGATCATACAGATGGCATCCTATGAGGAATTATATTAGAGGCCTTGTTAATCCCCGATTTGTTGGACGAAGGTGGGAGAAAGACCTTCTATGGTTGCAAATTTAGTTAGAGACACCTTGGACTTGATACGAAAACGTCTTCTTACGGCACAAAGCTGGCAGAAGTGTTACGCCAATAGACGGCGACGACCTCTAGAATTTGGCAAGTTGGGAAAGTGAGTTTCAAGTTGTCACCGAGGTAAATCGAGCCCTTCAAGGTACTCGAAAGGGTACGTATAGTTGCTTACCAGTTGGCGTTACCACCAAATTTATTGGTTATTCACGCAGTGTTCCATGTTTCTAGGCTCCGAAAATGAACCCCAGATCCGACTCATGGGGTGGATTGGGGCGAGCTTGTTATTAATGCGGATGGTACCTTCGAGAAGGGACCAATATGTATCATGGATGGTCGAGATCAGGTTTTTAGAGGCAAGACCGTGAGGCTTGTAAAAGTGTTATGGCAGCACCGAGGAGTAGAGGAGGCAACATGGGAGTGTGAAGACACTATCCATACCAACTATCGTTTCTTATTCGAGGATGGAGCTACATTCTTGTGGTCATTTAATATGAAAGGACTGTTGCATATGCATGTGGTTGTGTTAATATGAGTGTGTGAATTTCGGGGATGAAATTCTTTTAAGGGGGTACGAATGTAAAACCCAGAAAAATTTAAAATTTTTCTGAGTAATGGCAAAATGGTCATTTTGCTATTGTAATGCAGAATTAAAATACGTGTTCTATAGACATCGTATGAAATAACGGACTTCGCCATTGGATTTGTATCGTAAAATCTAGTCATCTTGTTGAATTTCATCGCATTCCGAGATAGTTGGATTTTACACGTTTTACGAGACAATTGGGTGACAAATGAACTTTTAAACGTCCCCAAAAATAAAAATTTTAAAATTTCCTTATAATTGAGTAAAAATTCTAATAAAATTAATTTGAACTGAAACTGGGACGAAATAAGTTGTTTTGGGGCGAAATCGGTGTCGAACTAGCAGGGGACACTTGGCGCGATCAGAGCCAAGCCTTGAAAAATATAAATAGGGGC
>CM042199.1:22455486-22473828 GCA_023539305.1 Ilex asprella | reverse complement strand
ATATATATATATATATATTGACCTATGTATACATATATATGGTTATGAAAATGAGTCTAGAAAGAACTTAAACCAAATTCTTGTTTGAATTTGATATATGGAAGTCATTTAAGTGATTCCTTAATACTTGATGATATGGGGGAAAATGTGTGGGATAACATGATACGTTTGCCTTGAAGGTGTTTGATTAAATGCCTTGAATAATGATATTTGATGTTGTGAGGACAATATTATGTGATAACATTATTGGTGCATAGAAGGTCTTTGATAAAATATTTTGCGTGGATTGAAGTTGTTATTTTGATGTAATTGAAATAACATACTAGAGTTAAGTTATGTGATAACTTGTAGAAATTATATGCTTATTGAGCATAGTGATGATTTATGAAGGTTATATGTACATGATATACATTTCTATGGAATATGAGGATACGTGATAAATGTTGCTTATGTGGCATTCATTACATGGGACATGACATGGATAAAAAATGATTCATTACATTGCATTTACATGAAACATCTTATTACATGGATGTGCGCATGGTTGTCGTCAATACCACACTTTTTCATTGACGGAAGGCTTGGTAAAGTTGGGCCTAAGGCCTAGCTAAGCCGCATGGAAGCATGATAAATTGGGTTTGGGGTAGCAAGAAGGGGCTAGAAGATCCCTCGGGTGAGAGACTCGGTGTTTGGAAATGCACTCTGTTGGTGTAAGAGTCCATAAAGTGTGTCGATGTATGTGGAACCATTGGTAGAAGTCCATAAATTTCGTGTCAGTTGGGTGATATTGGTGTAAGTCCATGAATATCCACCCCCATAAAAGACCCTAGTTTTGTAAACGTCATTTGATATGTAACATGGATGACGAGTTCATACACATTGTCCCTTGTATGTGTTGAGGAGCCAGGAAGGGCACAAATAGAGTGAATGAATGAGTCTCACCTCATTGTATGGCATGTCATAAAAGATTCCATCACTGAGTTGCATATACATGATTGGAATTGTTATGGACAATTGAATTGCAAGTGAGCATTCCATGTGCATCTAGGTGGGGAGTAGCCTCGGTAGGAAATATTCTACTGAGCGTGGCTCACCCTATAAGGGAACACATTTCAGGTGCGGGTTGTAAAACTAAGTTTTTGATATGTAACTTTATGCAAATGATTGTAATAAAACATTGTATGGATCTTTTATAATGTTGAAAATTCATTATACATGTTTGGGATGGTTTTGGGAAGGTTTGAAGTGGTTGGAAATCGAAAAACAAAAATACCAACATTCTGGAATTTTGTTGGCATTCGAATTTCGGTCCAAGTTCGAACGCAACCTTCATTTAAACGTAATCCAGGTTCAAACGTCAGGCCACTTCGAACGTGGGGAGCTTACAGTACTTTGGTTTTCAACAGAGCTCTGATGTAAATGCAAAAGTATTGGGAGCAAGTGATATTCGAAGTCCTAGTGACGTTCGAACGAAAAACAAACGTTCGAACATCAATTAACGTTCGAACATAAATCATAAATTTAACTTTTAAGATTCTTGTGCTATGCTTTCGGGCTTGGGTGTCTTTGGTTCAAAGGACACATATGGACCCCAAATGAGTTATATGGGGATATATTGGACACCGGTTGATTTAAATGGTAACATATACACGGGTTGTACGTGTGGGTTATAATCCCGACTTAAGGGATGATATTTGATCGATATTGATGTGATGTCGGGTTGTATGACACTCACTAGTATTTTTGCAGGTTGCCAGGTGGTCAACATACTTATAAAGGACCCCAAGATTTTGGGGGCTCACAGTTGAGTGTCCCAACGACCATGATGCTAATTTACTTTGACAATCAATACCACATACACAACTGTTCGATGGAAATTTGTGGGTAGCTTCACTAAAAACTCTTACGAGATAAAACTTGTCCACCAGGGTACACCTAGTAGTTTAATAGCTTGTTGCATACGCTAAATACAACTTGATGACCTACAAAAATGGCATTAGAAATAGATTTTCGTTCAATTATTATATTACCAGGGGCTAGCAATATTTAGGTTGGAGGTGTGATTAGTACTTAAAATTAGCATTTTAATGTGCCTTTTTTAGACTAATTGTACGTTGATGCAGTTCAAGTGATGACATTTCAGGTTCTAAAGTGAACAAAGGCTCAAGCACAACAAATATCACACTTGAGTGTAACACCAGTATATTAGGGAACAAAATTAGAGAAGCATGAAACAAAGCATGAACGTTCGAATGCCAACTCATGTTCAAGCGTCCACTTGAACTATGAGAAGACTAGACTACTGAGGCATGGCATGTTGTAGTCAAGAAGGAAGACCTTGAAGTACTTGAGTACCATGTCCGAATGCCAACTCACGCACGAACGTCAACTTGAATAGATTGAAGACAAGAGTAATGAGTGTAAAGCGCCAAGATGTGCATGGAGTGTGAAAATAGGATTCCATAGAAGATTATAGGCCACTTGAGTGAGAATGTCAGGCCCCATATGATGTTTGAACGCCCATAAAGCAAAAACAGGATCAAAGTTTGAATGCCAGATCACGTTTGAATGTTCTCCACAAATTGACTGTAGAGTGGTTGGCTTTTCACTTAGACTTGGGAGGCATACACTATTCCTTCACCCCTTATTGTCTCCTCCTCCTTGCCAATAAATACTCCCATTTTTTGGAGAGAAGGTGTGCTTGGTAAGGAGCTTGATGGAGGCTTAGACTCCCACTCATAAAGTTGTAAAATTGCTTTATAATTGCATGCATCAAGGAAGATTGCTCATTTCTTGGTTGAGGAAGCAACCCTCCATTTCTTGGTTGAGGAAGCCACCCTCCAAATGTGACTAGCTTTCTTCTACTTTTACTTCTTATGCCTTTCACTTCCATTGCTCGAGCATCCTTCTTTCTTAGATGAGTGAAACTCTTCCACTTTTCTAAAGCTTTACCAAAGCTATGAAGGGTGGAACGTGATTCACTCATTCTTTGTTCAAGATCATCTCATTGTTTATTTCTTTCATTGTGTAAGTCTTCTACTTGGAGGGATGAGCATCACTCACTTTTCTAGCTTTACAAAAGCCATGAAGAGTGACTAATTTTTCATTCACTCTTTTGTAAGAGGTGTAAGGCACATATAAATTATCCGAAAGTTAAATTTTTGCATTGTTCTTATGCTTAACGTTTTATATTCCCCTTTTTTATTGGATGATTGATTGCATCTAAAAAATCTAAGGCACTTTGTATAACCATGTGTTCTTTTAATGACACAGACGACTCTTGCATAGAAACACTCATCGGTTCAACTCAAGTACCTCTGCTAGATCTTCATGACTCCCGTTTAATCCTCCCCATTACTGTGCTACAATTGAAGAATGAAATATTAATGTCCTGGTTAGATGTCTTGTAGAAACACTTGTTTGTTTGTTGTAAAACCTGAGAAAATTTTGAACTTTTTTGAGAAAGGGAAAAATGATATTTTGCCATTAAAATACTCATGTTCTAGACCTTGGATGAGGAAATAGAGTTTGTTGTTGGACTCGTATCGCGAAATCTAGTTACCTTTTCTATTTTTATCGAATTTCAAGATAGTCAGATTTTGCACATCGTTCGAGGCGGCTGGATGGCGGATGACCTCACAAAGGTCCCCAAAACAAGAAATTTTGAATTTCTTTATAATTGAATAAAAGTTCAAATATAATCAATTTGAACTTAAATCGGGATCAAATAAATCATTTCGGGGCGAAACCGAACTCGAACAAGTGAGAACACTTGGCACGATCTAAACCAAGCATTGAAAATTATAAATAGGGCTAAAAATCAGATTTTTGGCACAAATATCTCCCCTAAATCAGCTGATCTCACACATTGGAAGAGAAGAGAAGGGAGAGAAGAGAAAAATCAAGATTTCTACCTTTCTTCCGCCGATTCTTGAAGCTTCGTTGCTCAAAATCGCTTGGACCAAGAATCGAAGTCTCTCCCCTCGACGAGGGCTACATCTATATACCAAGAACGAGAAATTTTACCAAATATCCAAAGAGGTGATCATGAGAAATTTCAAGATTTTGGGTTGTTTTGGTGTTATAGAAGTCTTCTACACTTCTATTGAGGTAGGGTTCTCCTACTTGGGTTTTATTCCCATTTTTTGATGCTATTATGGATGGGGAAAATATGTAGAATAGTTATATCACTTACCTAATGTTATGGAATTGAGAAAATGAGGGTAGAAAAGTCTTAGGCCAATTTCTAGTTTGTTTTGACATGTGGAAGTTTTTAGAATAAGTTCTTTTTACTTGGTGAGTCATAGGACATGCTATGTGTTATATATTTATGTCTTGTATAAGTGTTGATAAATTGTTTTGATTGTTAAAGCTTGTTGTTTTGATTAATTGGAATAGCATGTTTAGATTAAGTTATGTGATTACGTGACTTGGGTGCCCTTAAGGTGTTTGACTAAATGCCTATGAAAAATAAAGTATGTTTTGCATAGTTTATGTGTAGCATGCTTGGATATAGTGTTAAAGGAATTGTGAATATATACATGTATTGATATATTGACATTGTAACAAGGTTTGGTAATTATATGCATGAAATATAAATTACCATGGAACATGTGAACATGTGGTTAAATTGCTCATTTGGCATTGTGGCATATTGGGCATGGTGTTGGTGTCACATTCATGAGTTTTAAGCTTGAGTGCGGGTGTGTGGGTACATGGTTTAATCCACACCATAATTGGTGCTTGATGGGTGGGCTCGAAAAAGTTGGATTGAGGATCCGACTGAGTTGCATAGTTGCATGAAAAACCTGTGTCAGGTATAGCAAGTAGGGCTAGATTCTCCCTCGGGTGCAAATCCCAGTTACTTGGTTCATACACTCCGACGGTGCAAGTCCAAAAAGTGTAGATAGGCGTACGGATTCGGCAGTGAGATTCTAAAATCCGTTGCCCAACAAAGACACAAGAGTTTATTTTATAAAACACCCATTCAATGGGTGACATCCAAAAATGATTTGGTTTTACAAGTAGATCATTCTATTTCAAACGATCATTGAATGTGTTTTCATCAAATGACGGTTTCAATTGCACAAGTGTATCACATTGTGTTGAGGAGCCGGGATGGGCTCGGGTTGAATTGCATGAGTGATTCTCATCTTATTACATGACATGCCATGAAGAATTCCAACATTGAATACATATTCTTGCTTGGAATGTGATCTGTTATTGAATGTTGTATGTGTGCATTTCATGTGCATCTAGGTGGGGAGTAGCCTCTTTATGAATTATTCTACTAAGCATGGCTCACCCTATACGGTACACATTTCAATTGGAGAATACACGCCCGGAGATGGCTCTCACTCGGGGCCTCAAGGGTGAAGAGAGATCAAAATGTGGTCTTAACCTTGAAGTTTTGTAAAACGATAAATTTAAAGTGATTTTTGGCATGTAAATATTAAAATTGTATTTGAACAATTGTAATAGAACTTGAGTGAATCTTGTATAATGTAGAAGACATCATTATATATATTTAAGATGATGTTAGGATAGTTAAAATTGGATTGAAAATCAAAAATGTTGAAACGGGCAAAAAAAAAACAGACATAGTGTACTGGTACATGTACCGGTACGCTACTGTCTAGTGAGTTTGCCGTACCGGTATGCCTACCAGTACGCCGAACTCCAGAGAGTTTACCGTACCGGTATAGTGTCCCAAAATTCTAAAAATTTAAAAGTCTTCTCGCTATGCTTTTGGACTTTGATTTCTTTGATTCCAATGGTACAAATAGACTTAAATTGAGTTATATGGGGGTACATTAGGCCCCAATTAAATTAGATGATTAAAGAACAACATATCACATTTGTGGGCAATAATTTCAACTATGGGGAATGTTATCGATGTTGTGTTAGGTTAAGTGACACCCACGGGCATTTTCGCGGGTTGATGGGTTGTCAACGGTTAAATAATGATCCCCAAATTTTGGTGCATCACAGCTTGGTATCAGAGCTTAGGTATATGAATTACCTAGGGCTTGATGGGCATTGGGTATAGACCATTGCATTTCATGTTATGCGTTTTGCTTGCTACATGATCTGTGCTACAGGTTATGTGCATTCTATACATGATAGAAGGTATATGGAAAAGAGGAACCCTAGGTTTAGAAAACATAACCATGTGTTCGAAAAGAGAGATAAACGGGATGGTTCATGGTGTGAATGTCTACTAGTGGGTGACATATGCTCTGCTAGTGAGACAAGGAGCAAGTTCTCAAAGTTTAAAATGTTGATTCCCTTTTTGGGATACGATGTGAGGCTCTATTGTTATCTTAATTGTATGAAGATGGAAAATATAGGGAGAGGACGCTAAGGTGGTGCGTGAAACAACCAACCACCACCCGCCTTTGATCACCGAGCCTTTTGTAGAAGCTATTGGTGAGGCTACAACTACTATAGCATAGGCTAGTGCTATTGTTGCTACTATTTCACAGACTGGTGCAAACATGGAACAAGGAGGCTCGAATAACCTCTAGAAGTTTAAGGCACACCATCTTCCAACCTTCACGGGAGGGGCGGACCCAATGGTAGCTGACCGTTGGTTCTGACAAGTGGATAAGGTCTTAGGGGCTATGGAGATCACCTTTGATGCCACTAAGATAACTCTAGCTACCTTTCAGCTAGATGGAGAATCCCAGTTATGGTGGGATTGGGTTAAAGCCTCAAAGAACTTGGAGGCTAGGACTTAGGGAGAATTCCAAGAGCTCTTCATGGGCAAATATTTTTTGGTGTTTGTCTAGCTAGCTAAGGCTCAGGAGTTCGTAGACTTGAAGCAAGGAACCATGACTGTGCTGAAATATGTGCCTAATTACATGAAATTAGCCTGTTTCGCTGATGATTGTGTAGCCACTGACATGGCCAAAGTGAGGAAGTTTGAGGATGGGTTGAAATTATCCATCTGGGGCAAAATAATGGGCCTTCTTATGAAAGACTTGGACTTGATGGTCGAGACTGGTATGGCCATTGAGAGAGAAGTGGATGAAGCAAGAAGCATCCGATAAACGGGTGTAAAGGACCGGAAGAAGGAGGGTCAATCCTCTTCTTCTAGCACCAAAAAAAAGCAATAGACTTCTGCTCTGCAAGGACAGGGCCGCGGCTACCAAGGCAAGGCCAAGGTCGGTCCTTATAGGGTGGAGGAAACTTTAGGACTACCTACCAGGCAAGCCAGAAGACTTGTTTCCATTGTTACCAGTCGGGTCACATAAAAAGGGTTGCCCTCAAAGCCAGGGATCCAAGAGCTATAGGACATCCCAGTCTCAGTCTTTAGTGGGGCAACCACAGACACAAGTTGTTCATCCCAACCCCACTATGGGCTAGGGAAGCCAGTGCCAGTACCAGGGCACTACCCAGGCTCCCACTACCTTTCAAGTGGGGACTCTGCAATTAGGCCAGATGGACCAAGGCATGGGTCGAGACTGAAGACAAGGCTCTCTAAGCCAAGACTTCGGGGACCCAAGGGCTACTCTACGCCATCACACCTCAGACTGATCCAGCAGATCAGTCGGTCATTTAGGGTACATTTCTACTCTCCTATTTATGGGCAAGACTACTATTTAACTCTGGTGCATTGTATTCATTCATTTCTACATCATGTATGAAAGATTTGGGCTTAGAGGTTGAAACCTTGGAAGAGCCGTTGTATATAAATTCCCTCCTAGGAGCTAGGGTTAGGATTGACCAGATATGTCAGGGTTGTGAGTTAGAGATATTGGAGATTCTACTCACCATGGACCTTAGGGTTATGGACATGTCGGAGTTTGATGTCATCTTTGGTATGGCTTGGTTTAAAGCACATCGTGTTGTTATTGCTTGTGACCGAAAGAGGGTCACTGCTTATACGCTTGAGGGTGGTTGTTTCAAGTTCCAGGGGAAAAAGCATGGTGCTCTACCCCAAGTAGTGTATGACTCTCGATGGCATGGGCAGTTGATGGGTTGGCTAGCTAGCCTTACCTTGGAAAATGAGGCAAGATAGGAGTTGGGTCTACCTCGAGTGGTTTATGAGTATGAGGATGTTTTTTTGGATGAACTACAGAGATTACCTCCACATAGGGATGTCAGCTTCACCATTGAATTGCATCCTGGTACATCGCCCATTTTTAGGACTCCACATAGGATGGCGTCAGCTGAGTTGCAAGAACTCAAGGTCCAATTGCAAGAATTATTAGACAGGGGATTCATTAGACCGAGTACCTCACCTTCGGGCGCTCTAATATTATTTGCAAAGAAAAAGGACAAGACCCTTTGACTATGCATAGATTACTGGCAGTTAAATAGGGTTACTATTCAGAATAGGTACCATTTGCCAAGGATTGATAATTTTTTTGATCAACTGAGAGGGGCGCGAGTTTACTTTAAGATTAATCTCCACACTGGTTACCATCAGTTGAGAGTTAAGGAGGAGGATATTACTATGACGACGTTCAGAACGCGGTATGGGCATTTTGAGTTCACAGAAATGCCATTCGGATTGATGAACGCTCCAACAACATTCGTGGATCTCATGCATAGGGTGTTCCAACCCTATTTAGATCAGTTTGTCGTAGTCTTTATTGACGACAGCTTGATCTACTCCAACTTAGAGGAGGAGCATGAGGGTTACTTGAGGATTGTTCTTCAAACCTTGAGAGACCATTAGTTTTACGCCAAGTTCAACAAGTGTGAATTTTGGCTGACTGAGGTGAAATTTTTAGGACATGTAGTGTCGGCTTCAGGTGTATCCGTAGACCCAGAGAAGTTCAAAGCAGTCATGAATTGGGAGAGGACGAAGTCCGTCTTCAAGATACGCAGTTTATTGGGATTGGCAGGGTACTATAGGCGGTTCATTGAAGACTTCTCTCGATTAGTTGCACCTATGACGAAGTTGACCTGAAAGGAGGTTAAGTTTGAGTGGAATTAGTCTTGTGAGAAGGCATTCTAGGAGTTAAAGATGAGGCTTACTTCAGCTTCTATTCTGATAGTTTCGGATAGGAGACATGGGTATACAGTGTATTGTGATGCCTGTAAGGACGGACTTGGATGCGTTTTGATGCAGTCCGGGAGGGTCGTAGCTTATGGTTCTCGGTAGTTAAAGAATCAGGAGCAAAATTACCTCACGCATGACATGGAGTTGGCAGCCATTATCTTTGTCTTAAAGGCTTGGCGCCACTATCTATACGGTGACCAGTTTGAGGTGTTTTCGGACCACAAAAGTTTAAAGTATATCTACAGACAGTGGGACCTCAATATGAGGCAACACAGGTGGATGAAGTTTCTAGAGGATTATGACTTCACTTTGTATTACTTCCCGGTAAGGAAAATGTGGTGGCTGATGCGCTTAGCCGAAAGTCATGGGAAGTCTTTGCTAGTGTGGTTTCCCGAGAGTAGAAGATGCTTGAGACAATGGGACAGTTCGGGTTACGTTATATGGGTCAGACTCAGGGTACTTTGGGAAGTTTAGTGGCTACGTCTTCTCTACTAAGTAGGGTTATTGAGTCCTAGAGACAGGACACAGAGCTATTGTCCAAATGGGACCGTGTACAGGCAGGTACAGGTGACGAAGAAGGATTGTGGTTCCAAAGTTAGCGGATCTAAGAGATGAGATCCTTAGGGAGTTTCATTGCTCCCATTTTATGGTTCATCTAGGGAGCACAAAGATGTATTATGAACTGCGTCGCCAGTATTACTAGAGTGGAATAAAGAGGCAGGTTGGCGACTTTATAAGTCTTTGTGTCACATGTCAACAGGTTAAGGCTGAACACCAGAGACCAGCAGGTTTGCTCCAACCCTTAGAGGTAGCTGAGTGGAAGTGGGAGCATGTTACGATGAATTTGGTGACCCACTTGCCGTGGACATCGCAGGGACATGACGCGGTATGGGTGGTAGTGGACCGGCTTACTAAGTCGACACACTTTTTGGTGGTGCGGATGACCTTCACACTAGAGGAATTCTGTAAGTTGTACATGCAGAAAATTGTTTAGTTACATGGAGTACCCGTATCTATAGTATCAGACTAGGATCCCAGATTTACGGCTCATTTATAGGAGAGTTTCAAACGAGCCATGTGGACACAGTTGATGATGAGCACTATTTTTCATCCCTAGAAGGACGATGAATCTGAGAGGACCATTCAGACATTAGAGGACATGCTACAGGCATACGTCCTAGACCTAAAGGGTTGTTGGGAGGATCATTTATCTTTGGTGGAGTTCGCTTATAACAATAGTTATCAGGCGAGCATCTAGATGGAACCCTATGAGGCATTATATGGGAGGCCTTGTCGTTCTCTGGTTTGTTGGACGAAGGTAGGAGAGAGATCTTCTATTAGTCCGAAAGTTGTGAGAGACACCTCAGAAAAGGTGGATTTGATACAAAATCATCTTCTCACGACATAAAGCTGACAGAAGAGCTACGCTGATAAACGGCGACGACCTTTGGAGTTTGAGGTGGGGGATCATATCTTCTTGAAGGTGATGCCTACAAGAGGAGTGGTCAGATTCCGCAAGTGGGCGAAGCTGTCGCCGAGGTATATCGAGCCCTTCAAGGTACTCGAGATGGTAGGTACAGTTGCTTACCGGTTGGCACTATTGTCAAACCTATCGGGTGTTCAAGCGGTATTCCATGTCTCTATGCACCAAAAGTATACTCCAGATTCGACACATGTGATGAATTGGGGTGAATTGATTGTTGATGCAGATGGGACCTTCGAGGAGGGACCAGTTCGTATTATGGATAGCCGAGAATAGGTTTTGCGAGGCAAGACCGTGAGGCTAGTAAAGGTGTGAGGCAGCACCAAGTAATGGAGGAGACGCCATGGGAGCGTGAGGACACTATCCGTACCAATTATCCTTTCTTATTCGAGGATGGAGTTACATTCTTATAGTCATTTAATATTAAATGACTGTTGCATATGCATATGATTGTATGTGTATGTATGTGTGAATTTCGGGGATAAAATTCTTTTTAAGGCAGAGAATGTAAAACCCGGAAAATTTTTGAACTTATTCCTGAAAGTGCAAAATGGCAATTTGCTATTATAATGCATGTTTAAAATACTCATGTTCTAGACCTCAGATGAGGAAATAGAGTTCGACGTTGGACTCGTATCGTGAAATCTAGTCACCCTGTTAAATTTCATCAAACTCCGAGATAGTCAAATTTTGCACGTCGTTCGAGGTGGGTGGGAGGCGGATGGCTTCACAAAGGTCCCCAAAAAAATAAATTTTAAATTTTCTTTATAATTGAAGAAAAGTTCTAATAAAATCAATTTCAACTTAAACCGGGATCAAATAAATTGTTTTAGGGCGAAATCGGACCCGAACAAATGAGGACACTTGGCACGATTTAGGCCAAGCATTGAAAATTATAAATAGGGCTAAAACTCAGATTTTTAGCACAAACATCTCCCCTAAATCAGTTGATATCACACATTGGAAGAGAAGAGAAGGGAGAGAAGAGAAAAATCAAAGATTTTGACATTTCTTCCGCCGATTCTTGAAGCTCCGTTGCTCAGAATCGCTTGGACCAAGAATTAAAGTTGCTCCCCTCGACGAGGGCTACGACTACGTATCAAGAACAAGGAATTTCACCGAAGATCCAAAGAGGTGATCTTGGGAAATTTTAAGGTTTTGGGTTATTTTGGTGTTATAGAAGTCTTCTACACTTCTATTGGGGTAGGGTTCTCCTATTTGGGTTTTATTCCCGTCTTTTGATGCTATTATGGATGGGGTAAATATGTAGAATAGGTATTTCACTTACCTAATGTTATGGAATAGAGAAAATGAGGGTAGAAAAGGCTTAGGCCATTTTCTAGCTTGTTTTGACATGTGGAAGTTACTAGAATAAGTTCTTGTCACTTGGTGAGTCTTAGGACATGCTATGTGTTACATATTTATGTCATGTATAAGTGTTGATAAATTGTTTTGATTGTTGAAGCTTGTTGTTTTGATTAATTGGAATAGCATGTTTAGATTAAGTTATGTGATTATGTGACTTGGGTGCCCTTAAGGTGTTTGACTAAATGCCTATGAAAAATAAAGTATGTTTTGCATAGTTTATGTGTAACATGCTTGGATATAGTGTTAAAGGAATTGTGAATATATACATGTATAGATATATTGACATTGTAACAAGGTTTGGTAATTATATGCATGAATTATAAATTACCATGGAACATGTGAACATGTGGTTAAATTGCTCATTTGGCATTGTGGCATATTGGGCATGGTGTTGGTGTCATATTCATGAGTTTTAAGCTTGAGTACGGGTGTGTGGGTACTTGGTTTAATCAACACTGTAATTGGTGCTTGATGGGTGGGCTCAGGAAAGTTGGATTGAGGATTCGACTGAGTCGCACAGTTGCATGAAAAACTTGTGTTGGGTATGGCAAGCATGGCTAGATTCTCCCTCGGGTGCAAATCCTAGTTGCTTGGTTCATACACTCCAACGGTGCTAGTCCAAAAATCGTAGATAGGCGTAGAAAGCCGACGGTGAGATTCCAAAATCCATTGCCCAACAAAGACCCAAGATTTTTATTTTATAATACACTCATTCAATAGGTGACATCCAACAATGATTTGGTTTTACAAGTAAATGATTCTATTTCAAACGATCATTGTATGTGTTTTCGTGAAATGATGGTTTCAATTGCACAAGTGCATCGCATTGTGTTGAGGAGCCAGGAAGGGCTCGTGTTGAATTGAATGAGTGAGTCTCATCTCATTACATGGCATGACATGAAGAATTCCAACATTGAAAGCATATTCTTGTTGGGAATGTGGTGTGTTGTTGAATGTTGTATGTGTGCATTTCATGTGCATCTAGGTGGTGAGTATCCTCTATAGGAATTATTCTACTAACAATGGCTCACCCTATACGGGACACATTTCAGGTGGAATGCACACTTGCAACATTCTGAAAATTATATGTTGGAATATACTTGCCAGTGCTAGTGCTGACAAACTGATTAAGAATTGGGATGTGGCAACTAGAAAATGTGATATCACAATGGAGCACCATGCAGAAAAAGTAAGGATTCAGCATTGGTGTCTTCTTTCTATCTTTGATGATGCACTAGGACATGATTATTTATCACCTTTTATATCCTTCTTGTACACTATATATACATACATATAATGAAGATCTAGAAACTCACTAACCATTGGATTCTGTTTGTTGTACCCATCTCGATCTTGTTGTCTCTTCGATTTGGGGTCATCTCCCAGTTTGGTTTCTTTTTTTAGAGAGTTGGAAATAGTGGATGATCAATCATTTCATTTTCTAGATAACAGAAAAAATAAAGTCAATGACGAGTATATAGTTTTTTTCAATCATTCATGACAAGTTGGTGGATCAAAGAGCTTGGGCTACCCCAATCAGCCACCAAATAGCAATCAAACCAAGTTGAATCAAACAATTTTTTGTTAGTTTTTGCAAGTTAATCTTCAACCCATTTTTTGTATTAAAATTTTGTTAGTTGTTTTATCATTGCATTAAAAATTTGGTGCAATGTGCTTGGGCAAGAAGTCTATATACAACCATGTTTATGTAAAAGTTGGATTAGCTTTAATGATAGCTGGTGATTGAGGTTGAGTGGCTTTAACACTTGTGATTAATGGTTAGGCTAATAACTACTAACTCATGCTTAATTTTAAGAGCCCTAATTTGATCGTGTTTTATTTGTCTGTGGCTAACTTTTGTGTTTGAAGTGTAGTCTCACCTTCTTATATCCTCAGGTGCAAGAAGTTGTGTGGAATCAATATGAACCACAAATTATTATCAGTGGATCTTTTGATCATTTAATAGTCATGGTAACTCAAATTTTAGCTTCTTTTTGTCATTCATCATAAACACATACAATTGTTGATTTACCACATTAATTCAGTACTCTAGTTTGCTAAGAATTTATGATCGTTTTATTTTTATTAATGCCTTGTAGAAGGATGGAAGGAGACCATCACATTCTGGATTTAAGTGGTCAATCACTGATTAATACTCAAATATAGCATATTCCTATACCCCTTTTCGGACTAATTGTACTTTGATGGAGTTTAATTGATGAGGTTTCAGGTCATAAAATGAACAAGGATTCAAGGTCATCAAAAAGAGCCATTGAAGGAAAAATCAGCTCATTAGCGAACAAATTTCAAAAGCCTTGAAGAAAGAACCAATGTTCGAACGTCATAACCATTCAAACGGTGGTAAGAAACCAAGCCAGCTGTTACAGACCACGAAGCAGCCAAGAACCAAAGTCTTGAGGAATAGAGAAACCGTTCGAACGTTTGTGACTACCGTTCGAACGACCACTAGAGCAAGGACAAGATCAGACTGACTGAAGACATGACGTGTTGCAGACTTGCAATCAGAAGGACCAGGCACTTGAGTGCCACGTTCAAAAGCCCAAACCGTTCGAACGCTCCCTAGAATTATTGGAGAGACAGAGCAGTTAGACTTTGCTTGGACTTTGAGGGAGCTTTGTACAAGGGACCTGTAGGAAGATTTGCACAAAAGACCTGGAGGAATATTTGCACAAGAAAACCACATGTGTTCTGACCTAAATGGCAGACAGTGACAGCATCTGTCGTTGAACGATGTAAAGCAAAGACAGAAAAACCGTTCGAACGCCCAAACCATTCGAACGGTGTGGACAGATTGCCTGCAGAGTGGTTGGCTTTTCACTTTGACTTTGACACTAAGCTCTATTCTTTTACCCCCTCCCCTGCCTTCTCCTTGCCTATATATACCCTTAGTTTAGGGAGGGAGAAGGGGGACTTGGCTAAAAACACTTGGTAGCCAACATTTCTCATTTGTAGTTCTTCTATTTTGTCTTAGTATTATTTCTTTGCTAGAGAGTGGGGAAGTTAAATCCCCATTCCTTTTCTTTCCGTTAATGCTTACATTTACAATTGCTTAAGAGTTGTAATTCCTTTATTTACATTCTAGTCTTTACGTTTATGTTCATGATTTACATTTAGTCTTTACATTTATGTCTTTATTTACTTCTAGTCTTTACATTTATGCTTTTACATACACGCTTTTAATTATGTCTTGCACTTTCATTATTTGAGCTCCCTTCTTTCTTAGAAGAGTGAAACTCTTCCACTTTTCCAAAGCTTTACCAAAGCTGTGAAGGGTGGAACGTGATTCACTCATTCTTCGTTGAAGATTAGCTCCTTGTTAATTATACTTTTCCTTTGCGAAGTCCTCTACTTAGAGGGATGAGCATCACTCACTTTTCTAGCTTTACCTAAGCTATGAAGAGTGAGTAGTTTCTCATTCACTCTTTAGTAAGAGGTGAAGGACAAGTAGTAATTATCCGGATATTATATGATGCTTTGTTTTAATGCTTAATGTTTATATCCCCTTGCTTATTGGATGATTGATTGCATTTAACAAAGCTAAGGTACTATGTATAATCGAAGGTCTTTCTATGACACGGATGACTCTTGCATGGAAAGACTCCTCGGTTCAAGGCAAGTACCCCGGCTAGATCTTAATAACTATGTAAAACCCGGTTAAATTTGAACTTTTAAGAATGAAGGGCAAAACGGTAAATTATCACAATAGTTCGGGTTATAAACCTGAAATTTTCTAGAGCTCGGATGACGAAACGGACTTCACCGTTGGATTCGTCTCGCGAAATCTAGTGGCCATGTCAAATTTCATCGAATTCTGAGATAGTCGAGTTTTTCACGTTTTACGAGGCAGTCGGACCCCGGGAGACCCAAATACGAAATTTTTGGAAAAAATTTAATATTTTTAAAATAAACAAGGTTAAGACAAATTCAAAATATTTTGAACGTGAACCGGAGAAAATTTTAATCATTTCGGGATGAAAACGGACCCGGAAATAAAAAGGGACGTGTGGCGCATTATGGGTCAAGTATTCTAAAAATATAAATAGGGGAAAAAATCAGATTTTTCCCCATTTGGTTCAGCCATTCCAGCCGATAGAGAAGAGAGGGAAGCTCGAACTTCTCCCTACGATCTACGGAGCTAGAGAGCTCAGATCCGAGCGAGCCAAGAGGGAAAGTCGGCGTACACACCAAAAAGGAGGGCTTTCACCGAAGATGGAAAGCCGAAATTTCTTGAGAGATCTTGGATTGGAGTTGGGTTTGACCCTTGGAGCTTATACGGACTTTTCTCACGCTACAAGAGGTAGGGAATTCTCCTATTTGGGTGGTATTCACAACCTAGAATGCTAAATGAAATGGGTAGGTTGATAGATATCTATATCACTTGCCTATTGAAAGGCAATAAAATGAAATGGGTAGGAAAATGAGAATGGAAATAGATTACGGTAAATTCCTAACTTGGAATTTAGAAAATGTGGTAGTTTATTTTGGTTAAATTCCATGAGAATTGTGTTATATGGACATGTAGTGTGTTCAAATTTTACCTTGGTGAAGTAGGCATTGAAAATTGGTAGAATATATTCTATCTTGAATTGGGTATGTAAAAATTGCTAATTTTGATTTCTTGAATTGTGTGAAAATATGGGCATGTTAAGTGTTTATAAAATGCCTTGATTGGAAAGTATGTTGTTTGCTCGATATGAGATAACGTGCTTGGATATGAGTTTTGAATTAAATGTTGATAAATGCAATTTGATTTATTAACATGGAAAATTATGAAAAATTATATGCCTTGGATATAATTGTCATGGGCTGTGTGAATTGGATTTGAAATGGTTCATGTTGCATTAAATTGCATATGCATGGGGACATCGCACCAAATGGGTGGTTGTGCATGAAGTAGTCAACACCACATGGGTGGATAACGAGTGGACTCGAGGAAGCTAAGTCGATAACTTGGCCGAGTCGCACGGTTTTGCATAGTGTTGTGGGTCGGGGTTAGCAAGAAGGGCTAAAAGATCCCTCGGGTGTAAGGCCCGGTGATTGGATACGCACTGCCGTTGGTATAAGTCCATAAAGTGTGTCGGTGTACGCGGAACCGTCGGTGGAAGTCCATAAATCCCGTGTCAGTTGGGTAACATTGGTGTAAGCCCATAAACACTCACCCCATACAAGACCCCGGATGGACAATGTCATTTGATGTGCAACAAAGATGACAGGATTATACACATGAGAAATTGCATGTGTAGGAGAGCCGGGAAAGGCTCGGGTTCATGGATGGCAAGCATTTGCACGATTGCAAATTGCGCGTGTCAAAAGGGCGGGAAGGGCCTAAGTTGGTCATAGGGAGTGAGTCGCATCTCATTCCATAACATTGCATGGCAAATTTTCAACATTGATATCACATATATGATTGGAATGTGTGAATGATGGATTGGTTGCATATGAGCATTTCATGTGCATTTGGGTTGGGGAGTAGCCTATTTTAGGAAGTTCTCTATTGAGCGTAGCTCACCCTTTATGGAAAAATATTTCAGGTACAGGGTTCGTGCCGGTGGAGGGTTCTCACCTTGAGCCTCAACGATGAAGAAGCTGGAATGTGGTTTATTTGGGAGTAAATTGTAAAGTTACAATGAATATTTGTTTTGACATGTAATTAAATGAATTCGCATGCAAACGTTGTAATAGAAATTGTATAAACATTGTGGAATGCCCAATTGCATGTTATATAAGTGTTGGGTGGGTTTAATAAGGTTTGGAATGAGTTGGAAACGAAAACGGAAGAAATGGTAAAATTATGGGTTGACAGTACCGGTACTGCGTACCGGTACGACTAGCTCCAGAGAGTTCGACGTACCAGTATTGCGTACCAGTACGGTGTACCGGTACTGCCGAAAGAGACTGAAATTTTATATTGTTTTCTTATGCTTTTGGATCTTGTTTTTCCTTGGTTCAAACGATGCAAATGGACTACAAATGAACTATTTTGAGGTATATAACACCTCAGATGAATTAAATGACAAAAAGAACATTTATTTTCGCGAGTTGACAGGTGGTCAACGGTTTAGAAAGGACCCTCGGATTTTGGGGCGTCACAGACTACCCTTTAATCATCACCATTATCAAGCTTCACTTAAAAGGATGGAACATTGAAATCATGGTTGGATGTCACGTGGGAATACTTGCTTGTTTGTGGATGTGATAACTCTCGGTATAAACAATTCTTGTAAATTTCTATAAGACATTGGAACCATAATTTTAATTCTCACAATCCATCTTTTTCTTCTGATTAACTTGCTGTTGACACGGGAGTTAATTGAGTTATCAAGCAAAAATATAATATTCTGGATAGTTGACCACATGTCTCGATCCTTGAACTAAAGAGTGACTTCTCCGCCATTTGAATCAATCTTATGTTTTGTCTAGAAAATTTCTTGGAAAGAATTTAATATTCTGTTCAAGG
>CM042199.1:22439082-22449259 GCA_023539305.1 Ilex asprella | reverse complement strand
ATATATTGGTTCATCCCATACCATGTACGTTGATTGTTTCTCAAGAATCTACCCAACGACTATACCTAATTCACCAATCGTAATCAAATCACAAGCACTTTGGGAAAGGGCGTCTACCATACCAATGATAGTGACGAGTCCCTTCCCAAGAAAGGTATACCAACCCCAGTTCGAACTCCAGTGAACCATATGGGTCGCATTACCAAATGACACCCCACTACAAGTGTTAGGAAACCATCTCACCCCCACTGGGGTAGACTAACCTCTAACACTCTACCGCATCTGTCGATGGCAATTTAAGTCCCTCACAACAACCATACAATAATGAAACCAACATATTCTCATTTAATTACAAATACCAAAGTATTGACAAAATCTCCAAATTCATCATGGGACAATTTTAATAACCAAGTACGAAAATTACAAGAGATCACACCAACATCATTTTATTACTCAACACAAGTTCTATAGTTTCAATTTCAATAATAAAAGAAGAATTTAAGAAGAAAATTCATCCCTCTTTTAATCTAGAGTTTTTCAAACAAAAGAGAAATTTCATGGGTATTCAACCCAACATTGTTAAAATCATGTAATCTTTGCCTAAAAGATTAAGAGATGATGATTTCATATCATATGTGTAGTATTTAGAGCAAAACATATCTATGTACATAAACCCTAATCTCAATGAAAGAGAACGAGAAGAAATCCCCTACCTTGACTCTTGAAATCTATGTTTTGATCTTGAATAACTCCTTTAAACTTTTATTTTTCTCTTCCTTCCTTCGTCTCTTCTCTTCCTTTCTTTCTCACTTAGGGTTTCTAAGGTTCGAGGGGCGGAAATGGAGCCAAAAGAGGTGACATAATGTATTTATAGGGCAAAAATCGGACCAAGATCATGACATTTAAGTTTCAGAATTATTTCGGTCGTATCGGTACGTTGTCCCGATACGTCGAACTCTCTGGACCACATTGCTCCGGAACGCAGTACCGGTATGGTTTTTCCCAGTTTTTTTCCTTTTTCACCGTTTTCATTTCCAATCCCTTCCTAAGCCAACGAAATCCATCCCAAACCTCTCCAACACATATTTTTACACCAAACCTATTTAATACAAGTTCTAGCACCTAAAATTTCATATTTTTCACTTATTAAAACTAAAATTCAATTATTATTTCTATTAGCATTCTAAATCTCTACTTTTCCAATTCTTCCAAATTCAAACATACATCACTACACGTATCCACCTTTTTACAATAATTATTTACTATATATCTATACACATATATAAAAAAGAAAATGCGGGGTGTTACATGTCCATAACTCTGAGGTCCGTAGTGAGTAGAATCCCTAAGATCTCTAACTCATAGCCCCAACATATCTGATCAATCCTCTCCCTAGATTCTTAGGGAGAATTCACATGCAATGGCTCTTCCAACGTTTCAACCTCGAAGCCCAAATCTTTCACACATGATGCAACAATAAAAGAATGAGATGCACTTGAGTCAAATAATACCCTTGCACTTAAGCGAGATAGTAGAAATGTACCCAGAATGACCGACTGATCTATTGGCTCAGTCTGAGGTGTAATAGTGTGGACACACCCCTGGGTCCTTGAAGTCCCGGCCTGTGAACCCTGGCCTCGACCTCGACCCATGCCTTGGCCCATTTGGCCTGATTTTGGTGTCCCCACTCAGAAAGTGGTAGACGCTTGTCCAGCACCCTAAAACTGGTACTGGCTTCCCTAGCCCATGGTGGGGTAGGGAGGGAAAAAATGTGTGTGGTCACCCCATCGAAGACTGGGACAGAGACGCTCCATAACTCTTGGATCCCTACCTCTGAGGACAATCCCTCTTCATGTGACTCGGTTGGTGGCAGAAATAACAAGTCTTCTGGCTTCCCTGGAAGGTGGTTCTGAAGTTTCCCCTTCCTTAGGAGAATTGACCTTGGCCTTGCTCTTGATAGCCGCGACCCTGTCCTTGCTGTCCTTACGGAGTAGAAGTCTGTTGCTTCTTCCCCGCACTAAAAGAAGAGGACTGACCCTCCTTCTTCTTATCTTTAACACCCACTTCCCCGATGTTTCGTGCATCCTCCACCTCCCTTTCAAAGGCCATGACTGTCTCAACCATCAAATCAAAGTCTTGTAGGAGAAGACCTGCAATTTTGCCTCGAATGGATAGGTTCAGCCCATCCTCGAACTTTTGCACTTTGGCCTTGTCGGTGGCCACATAATCGTCAACGAAATGGGCTAATTCCGTGAACTTAGCCACATATTCCAGCACCGTCATTGTTCCTTGCTTCAAGTCTAGGAACTCCCGAGCTTTAGCTTGCCAGACAAATGCTAAGAAATACTTGCCCAGAAGGAGCTCTCGAAATTCTCCCCAAGTCATAGTCTCTAAGTTCCTAGAGTCCTTCTCCCAATCCCACCACAACTGGGATTCTCCTTCTAGCTGTAAAGTAGTCAGAGTTATTTTATTGCATCAGAGGTGATCTCTATAGCCCCTAAGACCTTGTCCACTTGTTGAAACCAACGATCAACTACCATCAGGTCTGTCCCTCCCATAAAAGTCAGAGGATGGTGTGCCTTAAACTTTTGGAGGTTGCTCAAGCCTTCTTGTCCCATTTTTACACTAGTCTGTGCAATAGTAGTGGTTGTAGCACTAGCATGTGCAATAGTAGCTACCACCTCACCAATAGCCTCCACAAAGGCTAGGTGATCAAAGGTTAGTGGTGGTTGGTTGTTCCACACACCGCCTCGACGTCCCCTTCTTCTATTTTCCATCTACACACAAGTAAGATAACAAGAGAGCCTCACATAGTATCCAAAGATAGTGATCAAGTTTAAACTTTGAGAATTTCCTCATTGGCTCACTAATAGTGCGTATGCCACGCACTAGTGGACATTCACGCTGTGAACTATCCCATTCTTCCTTTTTTTTTGAACATAAGGTTATGTTTTCTAAACCTGGTGTTTCCCTTTTCATATACATAGCACCAAACATATAATTCAAATAACATGTAGCACATAACATGTAGCAAGTAAAGCACATAACATGAAATGCACAATGAATGCAATGGTGTAAACTCAATGCCCATCATGCTTAGGAAGATAATAGACTCATTTCCTAGGGCATACACCTATTTCCTTCTTGCTATGGAAGATAATAGACTCATTTCCCACAAGACCCATATAAGATTTATTGCCTAAGCTCATATACCAAGTTGTCAAGCCCCACACGTATAACCCGTGTATATGTTACCATTTAAATCAATCGGGGTCGAATATATCCCAATATAACACATTTGAGGTCCATATCTGTCCTTTTAACCAAAGAAACCCAAGCCCGAAAGCATAGCGCAGGAATCTTAAAAGTTAAATTTCACTATTTCGTTCAAACATTAATTAATGTTCGAACGTCTCTTTTATGTTTGAACGACACTTGGACTTCGAATATCACTTGCTCCCAGTACTCTTGCATTTCCATCAGAGCTCTACTGAAAACCTAAGTATTGTAAGCTCCCCACGTTTGAAGTGGCCTGACGTTCGAACGTGGATTGAGTTTAAATGAAGGTTGCGTTCGAAAGTGGACTAGCTTTCGAATGCCAACAAAATTCCAGAATGTTGGTATTTTTGTTTTCCGATTTCCAATCCACTTCAAACCTTCCCAAAACCATCCCAAACTTTTATAATGAACTTTTCAACATTATACATGAACCATACAAGGTTCTATTACAATCATTTGCATAAAGTTACATGCCAAAAATATAGTTTTACAAAAATTTAAGGTTAAAGGCCTCAAGTCGGCCCCTTTACACCCTTGATGGTCCAAATGAGATTTCCTACACCGGTGTGTAACCCGCACCAGAAATATGTTCCCGTATACGGTGAGCCACGCTCAGTAGAATATTTCCAACAGAGGCTACTCCACACTTTGGTACACATGGAATGCTCACAAATAACATTCAATTATCCACAACAATTCCAATCAAGTATATGCAACTCAATGATGAAATCTTTTATGACATGCCATGCAATGAGGTGAGACTCATGCATGCACTCTATCGAGCCCTTCCCGTCTCCTGAATACATGCAAGGGACAATCTGTATGAACCCGTCATCCGTGTTAAACATCAAATGACGTTTACAAAACTAGGGTCTTTTTTGGGGGTAGATATTCATGGACTTACACCAACAACACCCAATCGACACGGAATTCATGGACTTCTATCAACGGGTCCGCGTACATCGACACACTTTATGGGCTCTTATACCAACAGAGTGCATTTCTAATCATCGGGTCTTTCACCCGGGAGATTTTCTATCCCCTTCTTACTAACCTCAAACCCAATTTATCATGTTTTCATGCGGCTTAGCTAGGCCTCAGGCCCAACTTTTCCAAGCCTTCTGTCAATCACCAAGTGTGGTATTGACGACAACCATACACACACCAATGTAATGAGATGTTCTGTGTAAATGCAATGTAATGAACCATTGCTTATATATGTCACGTCTCATGTAATGAATGTCACATGAGCAACGTTTATCACTTATTATCGTATTCCATGGAAATGTATATCATGTGCATATAACCTCCATAAATCATCAATATGCTCAATAACATATAATTTTCTTATGCTATCACATAACTTAACTCAAGCTATTATTTCAATTACATCAAAATAACAACTTCAATCCATGCAAGGCATTTTATCAAACACCTACTATGCACCAATCATGTTATCACATAATATTGTCCACACAACATCAAATATCATTATTCAAGACATTTAATCAAACACCTTCAAGGCGAACAGATCATGTTATCCCACATATTTGCCCCCTTATCATCAAGTATTAAGGTAGCGCATAAATGACCTCACATATCAAATTCAAACAAAAATTTGGTTAAGTCCTTTCTAGACTCATTTTCATAACCATATATATGTATACATATGTCAATATATATATATGTATATAAACCCAACCATTCTACATAGGCATTCTAGGTTAGAAATCAACCCAAGTAGGAGAAACCCTACCTCTTGTAGCATGAAGGAAGTGGTAGAACTTCCAAAAACATCTACCAAAACCCAAAACCTTTGATTTCACAAAATCCTTTCTTTAGATCTTCGGTGAAATCTATCTTTTTTGGTGTGGTTGCGTAGCCTTCATTGAGGAGAGCGACTTTAACTCTTGGTCCAAGTGATTTCGACCGATGGAACTTGGTAAATAGGAGGAAGAAAGCTTAAAACCCACTTCTCTCTTCTCTTTCTCTCCAGCGTGTGAACCAGCCCAAATGTAGAGATATTTCTTCCAAAAATTCTAATTTAAGCCCTTATTTATAATTTTCAAGGCTTTGGCTCTAATCGCGCCAAGTGTCCCCCGCTAGTTTGGGTACGTTTTCTCCTCGAAATGACTTATTTCGTCCCGATTTTAATTCAAATTAATTTTATTGGAACTTTTACTCAATTATAAGAAACTTTTTAAATATCCATTTTTGGGGACGTTTAAAAGTTCATTCGTCACCCAGTTGTTTTGTAAAACGTGTAAAGTCTGACTATCTCAGAATTCGACAAAATTCAACATGATGACTAGATTTCGCGATACGAATCTAATGGCAAAGTCCGTTGTGTCATACGATGTCTATAGAACACATATTTTAATTTCGTATTACACTGGCTAAATGACCATTTTGCCCTTCATCAAAAAAAATTCAAAAATTTCCAAGTTTTACATCAACCCTCAATTTTGACTTATATCCCCATGCTCCTGATTCCTTGGTATTTATTTTATGCAAAAATTAGCATATGTTACATTGGCATTTGGAATCCCAGTGTAGTAGGAAAGGTCATTCTAGAAACAATAATTGGGAAGATTATCTCTACATCTAATAGCTTAAGCATCTCAGTTCTCATAACTTCCTTCATGTAAGGGGTTCAGTCGTCACTGCATTTGATGAGAGGGATTTGAATCATCTTAAAAAAAATCAGTGTGATTGCAAATTAATGGGTTATACCTTTCAAATCAACAATGATCCACCCAATGGTACTTTTGTGGCTTTTAAGAACTTCAATCAGTTTAGACTTCTGGAAGCCAGTGAGCTTAGATGAAATTACCACTGGGTATGACTCGTCTTCTACTAAGAATGCGTATTTGAGGTCAGATGGGAGAGGTTTCAATTTCGGCTTTGGCTTGACACTTGATGATAATGGCTTTGTGCCGCTTGGTGAGATCTCATCGAGTTTGGGGGTCCATGTCCCAACAGTATGAGTAAGGCATTCATCTGTCAATTTAGAGGTGACAGGCTTCAATTGAGATGATTTAGTAGGACTCTCACAGAATGAGGTTATTCAAATGTTCCTGTATTAAAGATTCAATGGAGTTTGTATTCCTTTCTTCCTTGTCCTTTCCTAGGTGTTTGGCAATATTAAAAATATTCAGCTCGAGAGTCATATTCCCAAAAGTTAATTTCATGACTCCATTCCTGCAATTGATTATGACATTGGAAGTTGCTAGGAAGGGTCGACCAAGAATGATGGGAATTTGGTTCTCCGAAGGTATTGCTGGCTGAGTATCTAGAACAATGAAGTCAACTGGAATAACAAAGTTGTCTACTTAAACAAGTACATCTTCAACAATGCCCCTAGAGATTTTGACAGATCTGTCGACCAATTAGAGTGTAACACAAGTGGGTTTGAGTTCACTCAGACCCAATTGATGGTAAATCGAGAAATGAAGCAGATTGACACTAGCTTTGAGATCTAACAGTGCTTGTTCTATTGTGAAGTTTTCAATGACACATGACATCGTTGGACACCCCGGATCCTTGTATTTTAGAGGAGGTTTGTGTTGAAGCAAGGCACTGACTTGTTCCTTCTAGAAGCCTCTATTTTGGACATTCTAACTTCTCTTGACTATGCACAAGTCTTTTAGAAACTTGACATAAGATGAAACTTGTTTGATTGCGTCCATAAGTGGGATGTTGATTTTTACTTGCTTAAAAAGCTCGTAAATCTCAGGCTGATTATTCAGCTTCTGTGTGGTTTCGAGTCTATGAGGAAAATAAGCAAGAATGAAACATGAAGGTTCTCTTTCCTCAGAATGTTCTGGCTCTTGTTCAATCATAGGCTCAGGTTCTTTTTTAACTACAAGTTTCGCCTCAATTGGTTCAGGCTCAAATGATAAGTTGATCGGGATTGACTCAGGTCTTGGCTTTGGAATTAGCATATCTGTGATGGTCTTGTCAATCACTTTACCATTTCTCAGTGTAGTGACAACTTGGGCTTGATCTTGAGGGGTTTCCATAATTGAAGATTTTTCACATGAAATTGGCCTTGTGGAGGTTTTGGTTGGGCAAGAAACTTACCCTTTTCGTGTGTGCTTAACTTTTGGATGTGGCTTTTAAGATCCTCGAAGGATTGAGTGGTTTGGGTTTGGAAATTAGTGAAAGCCTCAGTGAAACTATTGTTGTAGTTCATTTGGCTTAGTATGAACAGATTCAGTGTCTCATCAAGGTTCTTCTTTTGTGGTGGTTATTATGGTTGATATTCGGGAGGTCGTTGAGGTGGTGGCGTTATCCTTGTGGTTGGTTTATGGGAGTTGGTTGTGTGTTCCTCCAATTGAAGTTTGGGTGGTTCCACCACCCTGGATTGTATGTTTCAGAATATGGGTTAGAGTAAGGCCTGTTCAAGTTGGAGATTGCATTTGTTTGTTTCAACAAGACTTCTTTGAATGCTGGAATGGTAGGACACTCCCCAGTAGGGTGTCCTATCAGTGCACTGATCACACACACTAGTTCTATTGGAGGCCCAACATTGATATGATGGACCTTTTTAATCCCTAAAGCTTCAAAAGATAAGGTAGACATTTTTGCTTTTAGGTCATCATCCTCTTTCAAGACATACTTTCCCCTTGGGAAGTAGATGATTTGGCTTCAACAGTGGTAGGAGAGGTTGAGTCCCACATCTGAGAACTATCAAAGATGGTGGTAAAAAAAATGAATGCCTCCACCAGACTTTTATCCATAAACTCTCCTTGGGCCATCATTTCGACAAACTGAAGCAGTCAAGTGGGCAAGGAGTCATAGAAAAATCCTACCAAAGTTCAATTCTCAAAAGCATGGTGTGGACAGGATTGGAACAAATCTTTGAATCTCTCCTAACTTTGGTAAAATGTTTCCCCTTCCTTGACTGAAAAATTCATGATTTGCCTTTTTAGTGTATTGGTACGGTGAAAGGGAATTTTTTTCTAAAAAATTCATTTTGAAATGCCTGCCAGTTAGGCATGGAAAGAGCTTTTAAAGAATTTAGACATTGTTTAGTTTTATCCCTTAGAGAAAAAGGGAAAGGTTTCATCTTGGCTAGTTCAGAATTGTCTTGAAATGTTCTACACACCTCCTCGAAATCCTTTATATGCAGATATGGATTTTCTGTATCCAACCCATGAAAAACAGGTAATAGCTCCATTGTCCCTGACTTTACAGTAAAGAGGGGTGCATCTGGAGGGTATGCAAAACAAAAGGGGATTCTATTTCTTGTGGGATTTAAGTATTCCTGCACACTTCGGATGTTGGGCACTTCCCCCTCCCTCATAGGGACTTCTCCGCTTTTGTCATTATCTGCCATATTACTCTCACAAGAGTTTGCTACTGATCTAGGTGAATTTGGTTCAAGCTAATTCACAGACCTAGAAGATTCTACCAAAAAAATTTTATAGTGAAGAGCGTCCTCAAACATAAAATAAAAGAAAATAAAACAAAACAAAATTATTCATAGTAAGCCAAAGAATATAAACAAAAAGAAAGGTGTTTTTACCTTTTACATTAAAATACCATTTATAGCTCCTTGACAAAGGCGCCAAAAACTTGACTTGATTCGAAATGTGTACTCCCAAGTGCAGGGGGTCAAGCTGTAGTAATAATTCGGTTTGAGTCCAGAGTAGAATCCACAGGGAACTCTTCTTGGTGTTTTAATGGAAACAATAGTAGAGACCAAATGATTGTAACCTTTGAGATTTAAAGTTGTGAGTTTTAGGGATTTTTGCTAGATATAATATAAGATTCTTTCCAAGACAGTTTTCTAAACAAAATATAAGATAAGGTCAAATATGAAAAGATCACTCTTTAGTTCAAGGATTTGGACATACAGTTAATAATCCGAATTATTATATTTATACTCGATAACTCAATTAACACCAGTGTCAACAGCAAGTTAATCGGAAGATAAAGATGGACTGTAAGAATTAAGAACATGGTTCTGATGTTTTTCTAAAAGTTTACAAGAATGGTCTGTGGCGAGACTTAACCCGTCTATAAACAAGAAAGTGTTTTTAGAAGACATCCAACCATGGCATTAATATTCCATTCTTTAATAGAAACACAACAATCTGGAGGATTGAAGGATAGTCATGAAGATCTAGGCGAGGTACTTGCCTTGAACCGATGAGTCTTTCTATGCAAGAGGCATCCATGTCATAGAAAGAACCCATAGTTATACAAAGTGCCTTAGCTTTGCTAGATGCAATCAATCATCCAATAAGCAAGGGTAATATAAAACATTAAGCATAAGAACAATGCACAAATTTAACTTTTCGATAATTTATAGACGCCCTTCACCTCTTACTAAAGAGTGAATGAGAAACTACTCACTCTTCATGGCTTTGGTAAAGCTATAAAAGTGAGTGATACTCATTCCTCCAAGTAAAAGACTTACACAATGAAAGAAATAAACAAGGAGCTAATCTTCAACAAAGAATGAGTGAATCACATTCCACCCTTCATGGCTTTGATAAAACTTTAAAAAAGTGGAAGAGTTTCACTCCTCTAAGAAAAAAGGAAGCTCAAGCAGTGGAAGTGAAAGACATGAGCAATAAAATTAGAAGAAAGCTAGTCACGTTTGGAGGGTAGCTTCCTCAACCAAGAAATAGAGAGTTTCTTCCTTAACCAAGAAATGAACTATCTTCCTTGATACATCCAATTATAAAGCAATTTTATAACTATATGAGTGGGAGTCTAAGCCTACATCAAGCTCCTTACTGGTGTTACTGTAACACCCCAAAATACACCCTGGACGGTATTACATTCAATAACCATTCATACCATGAGAGCACTAAGATAAATCATCAATAAAAAGACTTCCGAAAAGTAATCCATAACATTTATATCAGTATCCCAAAAGAATATG
>CM042199.1:22397676-22430024 GCA_023539305.1 Ilex asprella | reverse complement strand
GCAGTCTATCTGTGGGATCCGTTCGAACGTTACCTTCCGTTCGAACGGGAAGGCTGTTTTTGCTTGTATATCTGTGTTGATTTCTAGGCTTCACGTGGGTTGCAGTCTTCTGTCAAGCCATTCACCCACTCTCTGCAGCACTCAGGGTCCACAAATAACCCCAATGCAGTCGATCATGGCACCCATGTGCCTAAGGGTCCTTCTTCTGGTAATAGAAGTCTTTACACGCTATGTATTTCAGTCAACCAGATCGTGTCAGTGCTCCCACTGGCGTTTGAACATGGGCCAGCATTCGAACGTGATGTTGCGTTCGAACGTAGCATGGTATTCGAACGTTAGGCTTTAATCTCCAGGGTCTGTCTGCAACACGTCTTTGCCTCATCTGCCTGGTTCAGGGGAAACGTTCGAACGTTGATCACTGTTCGAACGGTCTTGTTGTCCTCAAGCTTTTCCTTTGTTGATCAAATGCTGCAGTTACACTTAAATGTTGTATTTGTTATCCTTGACCCTTTTTCTCACTTTTAGCTCCTGAAACATCATCATTTGAACTCCATCAAAGTATAATTAGTCCAAAAAAAACACAATAAAATGTTATAATTGAGTGCCAATCAGGGGACTGTTGGGATATGCCTTCTGGGGAAAGTGTGCACAAAGAGCTCTTTCATCATCGTAGCCATACCCTGCACAATAGCCTCAATTCCATACACAGAAGTTTCTACTGTGTTTAGGCGCTGAGGGATTGAACGTTTAGGCGTAGTAGTGTATAGTCCAACGGATGAAGATGCCTTGGGGGCCTCAGAACCAGCACCCATAGTCTTGGCTTACATTCCCCTACTCATAGCCTTTCTTTTCTTCTTACTGGTCCAACCAATGGCTCCAGTCTCTGGGGGTGGTCTTGTCAAATGCAAAGCATTTGACTTTGAATTGTATGCACATCCAGGTCACCAAGTTCTCAAATGGCAGTTTGATCATAGGTTTCGGCGTCTTGACAAACTCGTTCATTTCTTGCCAAATAAGGAGGGCGAAATCAATTTTCTTCCCAGACACGACTGCATCCACAAGGTTCAACTTCTGTACATTGGGCTTCTTCTCCGCACCCCTTGGTGATAAATTGCAATGAAGGAGCTTGTTCAACAAACCATAAGTAGGTTTCAACCTCCCACGCTGCACATTACCTTTGAAGGAGTTGGGGTCCTTAAACATCAATTCAACCAATTTAAACATCTTTTTGGGTTGAGGAACGTTATCAGGGTAGATAGGTGTAGTCTCAAGTGGCCTCTGGTAATCACCTAGGAGTTTAGCAATGACATCAGGGGTTATCACCATCACCTTTCCCCGCACATTTGCTTTCAACACTTCCACCTCATCTACCACTGACACTCGGAGTATATGATAAAACTCCCTACTTATTGACAAGTTATACCTATCCACGAGTTCAAACCAAAACCTTATACCATGTTCTTTAATGTTCTTAATAGCCTCGTTCCTCGAGGTGAGGAAAATGTGGTCCAGGTATCGTTCACAAGTGACCCCCGTTTCCTGGATCAATCAATGCCTAGCCTCATTCTTGGCTTTCTTTCTCAATTCATTTCTATCCTCACTCGGACTCTCTATATTCCTCTTGGACCACTAGAGCCCTCGGGTGGAGGAGAATTGGGTCCCACTCTTTTGGTTTGGGCCATACATAGCAATAGTACCCCTATAGTGAAGAAGGAGAGAAAAAGCAAGAGAAAACCCTCAATCAGATCTATAGCATCAGTACAAACCACTAAATGATGAGCCATTAGGGATTACTTAAAGAGATTTGAGATTTTATGATACTTGGGGAAATTCGGCACCTAGGGCTCCAAGGTTGAGATTTCACAAAATTAAGGCTAAAGAGGAAGTGTGTTTATGGACTGAGAGGAGGAAGAAGTGATTTGGGGTTGAGAGAGTTTCAAGTGAGGGAAAGAGAGAGTTAGGGTTGAAACAAAGGTGGGAAGTGAAGGTTTAAGCCAAAAAGATTAGAATAAAAACCCTAGCTTTTGGTGTATCAGACGAAGTGTACCGGTACGACGAAGTCCAGTAGCCTTAGCATACTAGTATGGTTTGGCTGAGTTGCAGAAAACTCCTGCTGAGTAATCCTTCACCACTCCTTTTCATTTTAGGACCTTCCCTATTGATTCTAATAGTCTCTTTATGACCTCAACTCTACCCTAAACATAAACTCCACTTGTACATCACCATTTGAACCATCATGCCCAATTTATTACCAAAATTGCAATGCGATTTAAAATTTTGATGTAATAAATGCACAAAACATAGCCTTCTTCTCAAAAGTATCCCAATGCATATCAAAAATATAAAACACGAATTAGTTCAAACTAGCATTTTTAACTCTTTTCAAATTTCTAAAACTTGGGAAATATTCCCTCATTCTTGCAAACATGGAGCTATTTAACTATTTTCTCAATTGATTTAACTATTTTCTCAATTGATTGAACTAAGTGTATATGAGTAACCCCATAGTCTTAGATACTAGTCTAAAGTATGCACCTAAAAATTTATTTTCAACTCGTGTATGTATGAATTCAACAAGTAATTTGAGCATTTACACAATAGAATTCACATTCGAATAGCTAGGCAAACTTAGCTTCGATGCAAACACTCACCAAGGGTCACTTTTAAGCAATAAAATACACTCTAGTTGTCCTGGTATGCACTCCATGTGTACATGTGAGATAGAATCTTGTGTTCAAAACAACGTGTGCTCACATGTAATCCAAAAATGAAGTTCATCTGTGAAAATGAAGCGACCATGACATAGTCTCATGAACAGAATGCTAGGGCATTGGATAGTAATACTTAACTCATCGTTTCCTTTGAAATTATGCACCTCCCATGCTTTTCTACATCACTTAGGACTTTAAGGGTTATAATAGGGCCTTGGGGTGATATCTAGGTGAAAGAAATGAAGGATATGATAACAAAAAGGGTTGTTCCGAGTGAAAGACTTTTATTTTAAAAAAAATACTTCCTTTTCATGGGATTTTGATTCTCGTACCATCACCACTCTCTTTGTTTCTTTCCTTTCTTTTCCTTAACATTTTCTTTTTCTTTCGATCATTCTTTCTTCTTTCACCCCTTTTCTTATCATTTTCTTGGATTTTCACTCTCTCTCTTTTTTTTTCAACTCTTTAAGTTCCATATTCATTATCCCTTGTTTGAATTTCTGCACCACACTTCCTTCTTTTGCAATCGCTCATTGTAGCTTTAGGAATAACCAAGGTAAGGTAGATATTTCTTGTTTTCTTTGGCTTGGTCAAATGTGCGGCGTAGGAACGAATTTAAATTAGGCTCAATCACGACACTAGGGATAATATTTGCACAAGAAAAAGGAAAAAGACTCAAAATATTCAATGATGGCCTAATATCACTTCCAGGTCCGCATAGGATGGCATTATGTGCTCAAGACCAATCAGTCTACTACCCAAATGCACCCAACCAAAACAAATATAATGAGACTATTGAACAAATTTAACACTGAAAGATTGTTCTGTGAGTAAATGTAAGTTCCCTCACAAAAAGGATTTGGCACTACAGCTCTCAAGGGTCCTTAGTAATCCCCACTACTTATGTCAAGCTTAGAACATGTATCCAATTCGTAAATTGCCAAAATTACACATTCAAAAGTCACATACAGTTGAGTTAAAAAATCAATACATCTGTGATACTCATGCCTAGGATCAACTTCCATGGAATGCTCATGTGCACAAAGTTCACAACAACAATCAACATGTCATCCAACTCACACACTCTTCCTGAAGGAATAGAGGTCAACAATCAGATTTTTTTATCAAAAATTTCACATATTTTTCACTAATGCAAGCAAAACTAAAAATTTCCCAAAAACCTTGGGGTATCATACAAATGGTGCACCTCACCCCCAACTTAAATAATGCATTGTCCTTAATGCAACAAAAAAGATAATTTATGCAATGAAATACAGTAAAAAGGTGAGTAGGGTAAGGAACACATCGCAATTGAGCTTTTGGCAAAAACACCAAGATCTGGATCTAAGAGAAGCCAATCTATACAACCAAAGAAATTAAGTGACATGAAAACAAAAACATCATTAGTGAATAAAAGAAATTGTATGCTAAAAACGTAAACACTAGCTAGTCCTCCATAAACTATGGATACACAGGATCCGACAATTCTTCCTCCACTCCTTGCTCTTTAAAACCCTTGAAGAATGACTTGAGTCATTGGCCATTGACCTTGAATGTTTGGCCATCCTCAGGTTTTATCACCTCAAAAGCTCCGTTAGGGTAGGACACCTTGACATGATAGGGGCCATCCCAACGGGATCGAAGTTTTTCTTGAAAAATTGAGAGGCGAGAATTATATAAGAGCACTTTTTGTCCAAGCTGAAATGATTTACTTATGATGGAATTATCATGAAAGATTTTAGCCCGTTCCTTTGAAATTTTGGAGCTCTCATATGCATCTCATTGAATCTCTTCAAATTCTCTTGATGGTTATCGGCGTGGGGAGGTTGGAGATGGCTTCCACCTTGGATTTGTCAACTTTAATGCCCTTTGCTGATACTATATGACCCAACACGATTCTTTTTGTCACCATAAAGTGACACTTTTTCCAATTCAACACAAGATTCTCTCCAAGTTTTTCAGGCATCCATCAAATGAATCTTCAAACACAGAAAAATCATCCATGAAAACCTCCACTATCTTCTCCACCATATTGCTGAAAATCTCCATCATGCACAGTTGAAAAGTCCCCGGGGAATTGCATAATCTGAACGCCGTACAGCGACAGACGAAGGTACCATATGGGTAGGTGAACGTGGTCTACTCTTGTTCCTCTTATGCAATCTCAATTTGATTTTAGCCAGAGTACCCATCTAGGAAGCAATTGAATAGATGCCCTGCTACACTTTCCAAAACTTGATCAAGAAATGGCATTGGAAAATGATATTTCCTTGTGCAAGCATTAAGCTTCTGGTAGTCAATGCAAACTCTCCATCTGGTTATGACTCTTGTAGGTATGAGTTCATTTTCCTCATTTTTCACTACTGTAACTCCGGATTTCTTTGGTACTACTTGTGTGGGACTTACCCACTTGCTATTAGTGATACAAAAGATGATGTCCACATCAAGTAGTTTTAACACCTCATCATTCACTACCTCCTTCATATTGGGATTTAATCTTTTTTCAGGTTGTCGGGAAGGTTTGACATCCTCCTTAAGGTAAATGCGATGGGTGCAAATGATAGGGTTTTTCCCCTTGATATCCACAATAGTCCACCCAATTGCTCTTTTGTGCTTTCTCAATACCTCTAAGAGCTTTTCTTCTTGTTCCATGTTTAGTGTAGAGCTAATGACCATTGAAAATATTTCTCCTTCGCCAAGACAGGCATATTTCAAATGTGAGGGCAATGGCTTCAACTCCAAGTTTGGCTTTTGCTCATCCGATGGGAAATTTTTCTTTTCTTGTTTGGGTAACTCCTCAAATGTGGGAATCCAACCTCCTATCCCTTTCAACTCTTCTACCTCCTCCTGCTTATCCTACTCCTCAAGATCAACAAGTTCATTCTACTTGAATTTCAACATCCTATCCAACTCCAAATGCTCCTCCACCAAGGTGTCAATTCTATTAACCTCATTTACCTCCTCGTTATCCCCCGGTTGCTTTGCCAAATTGAACACATTAAGCTCCTTGGTCATGTTCCAAAATGCCAATTTCATTAGACCATTCCTGCAATTAATCACAACATTAGACGTAGTGAGGAAGGGTCTTTCCAAGCACAACGGGGATTTGAGAACTAAGATTAGCAATAGGATGTGTATCTAATACAATAAAATTGACGAAAAAGTAAAATTTATCAATTTGAACCAAGACATCTTCCACTACTCCCCTTGGTGTGCGGATGTTATAATCCGCCAATTGAAGCGTAATTGAGGTGGGCTTCAACTCCTTAAGCAAAAGTTGTTGATACACTGAGTAAGGGTGGAGATTGACACTTGCCCCCAAGTCAAGCAATGCTTGTTCCACTCGGCTATTCCCTATGGTAATGGCAATTGTTGGACAGCGGGGGTCTTTGAATTTTGGAGGAGTGTTAGTCCTTAATATTGAGCTCACTTGTTCGGTTAAAAATACTTTCTTCCGAACATTTATTCTCCTCTTCACCGTACATAGATCCTTCAAAATTTTGGCACGTGATTGTATTTGCTTGATGGCTTCGAGGAGTGGGATGTTAATCTTCACCTGCTTAAACATTTCCAAAATATCAATATAATTAGCGACCTTGACAGGTGGCTTCCAAGGACTGGGGAAAGGGGCAGGCATACAAAGAGTAAACATGGTATCATCAATCACGTTTTCTTTTTCAACCACTTCTCCCTCTCTCTTTTCTTCACCTCACCTTTTTTGGCATCACTTTCTTTGGCCTCACTCTTATTTTCTTCTTCTATTTGCAATGCAGCCTTGGGTAAAACCTTTGGCATCGTGATCTTTTTAATTTGTTTACCACTTCGAAGGGTGGTGACCGCTTTTAGTTGCTCACAACTCTCTTGGGTGGGCACGACCAACTCAACCACATGTTGGCCTTTAGGGTTTTCTCAGGATTGAGCGGGGAATTTTCCATTTTCTTGTTGATATAAACCTATGACATTGGTGATCTTGGTGAGTTGGGCTGAAATGTCATTACTGAAGGTGGTCTGGCTTTGGATGAAGTTATAGAACACATCCTTCAAGTTCCTCTTATGAGGAGGTTGGTAGGTGGGAGTATTGGATGGCCCTTGATTGTAAAAGCCATGTGGAGGTGGACTTTGTACAAAATTTTGTGGTGGTGGGTTTGATTGACACCCTTGCTGATTGGATCTTGGATATTGAGAGCTAAATGTTTGCCCATGGCCTTGGTATTGACATTGTTTAGGAGGCACGGGAGGTGAATATGCACTAGAACCATGAGGGATAGGGTTCTTATTCCTCCAACTAAAATTGGGGTGATTACTCCACCCCGGATTGTAAGTGTTGGAATTTGGAGAAAATGATTACATCAGTTGGTTGAAGGCATGCTCGGGCACTTCGATATGGAATTTTGACACCCTCACAAATATAATTCACCCCAATGCCAATAAATCACAAGCACATATCAACATTAGCATTTCCAATTGTAATTCATATCATCAACATATGATTTCACTTTACCACATCATCCAAGCATCTTATCACATAATCTCATGGAATTAACACATTTTATTTCACTTAGGCATTTTATCAAACACCTTCAAGGCACCAAATTATGTAATCACATAAAATGCCCAAATTAATCACATAACTAAAAAAAATCAGATTAAGTGATTTTCACCTACCCAATTATCAAAACATCCAAGAAATCACAAACTAGCAATTTCTAATTACCAATTCACACGAGAATTGAGTCTACCCATTTCCATTAAACCAACTACAATAAGTAAGTGTTAAAATACACAAATACACAAAGCAACCCACTCATTTCATATATTCATCCTAGGTTGGAAATAAACCTAGTTTGGATGAAAACCTTACCTCGTGAAGCGTAAATTCAACATAGAAAACTTCAAGAATTCAAACTTAGCTCTAATCAAAGCTCTTTCCAAAATTTCATTTTTCAAACCTTCTGGGAAAACATTCGTTTTTGGTATGATTGCATTGCCCTCATCGAGGAGATCGACGTTAAAACTTGTCCCGAAGTATTTTGGTTGGTGGAACTCCGTAGATCTAAGAAATAAATATTGAATCTTCTCTTTTTCCTCTCCTCCTCTCCTCCTCTCTCTAACATTACAACCAACAAACCTAGCAGAATAGAAATGCAAAAAATTATATTTTTAGTCCCTATTTATACATTTTAATGCTTGGTTCACTTCGCCCCACACGCCCCTCTTTTTCAAGTCCATTTTCGCCCCGAAACGATTATATTTCGCTCCAGTTTATGTTCAAATTTTTTTATTTCAACCTGATTTAAATTATTTTTAACTTTTAAAATTTTATTAAAAAATTTATTTTTGGATCCCCCAAGTCCCGACCGCCTCGTAAAACGTAAAAATCTTACTATCTAGAAATTCAACGAAAATTATCTAGGTATCTAGATTTTGCGAGATGAATCCAACGGTGAGGTCCGTTTCACCATCCGAGCTCTAAAAAAATAAGGGTTCTCAACCCGCACTATAGTGGCAATTTATCGTTTTGCCCTTCCTCATAAAAAGTTCAAATTTTTCTAGGTTTTACATCTGAACCTCTCTCTTTTACAGTTTTATTTAACTGTTATAGTTTCACATAAAATGATCTTTTTGCTGACATAAAAGTAGCAAATGCTTGTTTGAATTTTAGCCCAGTCATGCTAAACTATACTATTTTCAAACTCGTTTTCTTGAAAATTAAGTTACTCTACTGAATTATTGATGCTCGCCCTACATTATTTTCCCTTTTTCAGATTAGTTGGTGGCGAGGAAGTCCGCGTATGTTTGAACTGTCGATGTTTTCTTTATTTTCTTTAATAAAGATTTGAAGATGAGTTATGTTATAAGTGTTAATTTGAAAGAGTATTATATCTAAGACGTGTAACTTGTAATAGTTTGGATGTACATGTAATTAATGTATATGAAATTAGTATCAGAGTTTATTATTTGGAGATTATATCATTTAGTGATTGTGAAGGTTATTAGCGCTATGGATATTTTGTGATTGAATCGGGGTTTTTATAGAGATTGCATTTGTGTCAGAGAGAGATAGAGAAGGCAGGACAAGATGGAAAAAGGGAGTAGTAATCCTCACATGGATTGAGAGATCCATGAGGGGGGCGAACGAGGGTTTTGTTTTGTTGGAAAACCCTAGGAAAAAAGATGTCGTTTTTAAAGACGAGGAGACAATTTCCAGATGATTCTTTTAGGGTTCGTTTGTTTAGCAGAATAATGGTAGAAAATGTAAAAAATATATTTTTTTTAAACTTTCAAGTGTTTGGTTAGCGTAAAATAAAAAATGATGAAAAAAAATAACTAGCCAACTTTTTTTCTAATTCTCACTACAAAAAAAAAATGCCGATGTTATCCCGTAATAGCTCATCCACAGGCTTTGACGGCATTAGCAAAGCAAACACTTGCCAAGATGGTATTGAAGCTTCCTCCCTGTGGAATGAAATGCCATCTATATTCCTGAATTTCGGCTGCCAGAGATACCGTCATAGGTGTTTAGAAAAAGGCTGGAATAAGTTTTTTAATTTTCTCCAATCCAATAAACCTTATTGTTATGTAGTGTGTTGCCAAGAACTCATTTTAGTAAACTAGACTACTATTCAATGCGTGTAACATTTGATCATACCAAAAATTCTCCAAGATTAAGCTTGGCCCAGAAGCAGCTCAAAGATATACCCCCGAATAAGAGCTTGAATGATGACATCAGAATCTAGGTTCTAGTTTGAGACAATTAAGGTTGAGGGAATGAGCTGAGCTCTCAATCCCTAGTGCTTGGTGAAAAATTTTGTTGTTTTGTAACCTTTAAAATGTGTAGTGTATGGATGAAGGGGAATGTCACTCTCCCTTTGGATAGTTTCAAAAGAAAGGGCAAGGAGATGGGAAAAATGGAATGTACAAAATGTATGAAATGTGAGTGAACAAAAGTGCTCCCTAAGTGCAAGGAGTCTTTTGAATGTCGTGTTTTACTTGGAAGAGTATTCCAAGGTCGTCTCCTCGGGGAAGGAAGGTTGAGTTGTGAGACTTGATCCGAAATGTGTACACCCAAGTGCAGGCGGTCAAGTTGTAGTAATAATCCGGTTTGAATCTGAAGTCGAATCCACAGGAAACTTGTAGTGTTGGTGTTTCAAAGTAAGCAGTGGTGGAGAACAATTGATTGTAACCTTTGAAATTTACGATTATGAGATCGGCAGGTTTTTCCTGGATTAAATATGAAATTCTTTCCAAGAATGTTTTCTAGACAAAATGTAAGATTAATTTAAATGGAAGAAAGGTCAATCTTTAGTTCGAGGATCATGACATGTAGTCAATTATCCGGTTTGTTATATTTATGCTTAATAACTCAATTAACTCTCGTATCAACAGCAAGTTAATCGGAAGGTAAATATGGACTGTGAAAATTAAGACCATGGTTCCGATGCCTTTTTAGAAGTTTACAAAAATTTCTTGTGCCGAGACTTAACCCATCTACAATCCAGCAAATGTTTCTACAAGACATTCAACCATGGTTTTAATATTCCATTCTTTTAAATGAAGCACAATAAGGGGGATGATTAAAGGGTAGTCATGAAGATCTAGCCATGGCACTTGCCTTGAAACGAGGGGTCTTTCCATGCAAGAGTCATCCGTGTCATAGAAAGATTCTCGATTATACAAAGTACCTTAGCTTTGCTAGATACAATCAATCATCCAATACACAAGGGGATAAACATTTAAGCATTAGAGCAGTACGTAAATATAATATTCGGATAATCAATACATGCCCTTCACCTCTTACTAAAGAATGAATGTGTAACGCCTCAAAAATCGGGGGTCCTTAATTTAACAAAATTCGGGCAGAGCCTCCTTTGTATGGGGAACTCTACCCAAAACATAAGCTATGCAATTATACTACATTGATCACACCGAGCCTATTTATGGATAAATATTGACCATACCGGGTCCATTTATAAGTAACCATTCAAAATCATAAGAGCGACTAAATAAATTTCATAACCAAAAGAAATGCATTCATCATTTACAATAGATACAATATCGTCCCAAAAGAATATGCCCACTATGGCATTTACATCCCAAAAGATAAAATGAATTATTGCAGAGGAATAACAAAAGAATATTAGGCTTCCCATTGCCTCAAAAGAACCTTCCTAGGAAAATAAAACAAATAATCATGTTGCTCTAAGCGTCCACCTCGGGATCCACATGCCCGTCTATAGGAGTCTTCAAAGGTGCCGGTTCATCAACACCTACCTCCTCTTCTAGTACATAATCTGAAAAATGTTTATGTGTAGGGGTGAGCACGAAGCTCTGTAGGTAAATACTCCCAAACTCGAGCAAGATTTAGAAAAACATGTAAAACGGTCGGTCTCATTTTTCAACATATCATATATACATTTGAAATAAAATAGTGACATTTTAAATAGATCTCAAGTTTAAGTAACAACAGTAATTAAATAAATAAATGAACACAATATACCATTAATAATCCATTCCACCATAAACCGTTTCTCACAAGTTCTTGCGGAATCCCATATTTTCCAAAATTCTTGTAGAAATTATTTTTGGTACAATAAACAATAACCCATAATTGTATTTGTATCTCAGGTATGAAGCAAGATCCCGCATGGTCACCATCGAAAATATCACAACCCACATAAACACACACACAAACGCACAAATGCTCGCAAGGATGTCCAATCTTTAGGAAGGGTGTATGACAACACTATGACAATGAAGTATCCAACCCAGGCATTAGTATACTAACCCTTTTCCATGGTACCCCGTGAACAATAGTGGTTTAGTCCTCGCAAGACACTAACCCCACTACGAGTGGTAGGAAAAGTTCATACCATCACGAAGTACGAAGGTGTCTATCCACTCCATAATAGCCGGTCAATAGCAGCCCATGTTCATCCAAACAACCACACAAAGAGATACAATACTAACAATTATCTCACATAACAACAATTCCATAAATCCCCAATTTACTAGCAAATTCCAACAATCCACAATTCTCACAAGTGATATTCCCAATAGAACAAATTTAATAATAAAAAAATACAAGAGATCATCAACAATTTCATTTTAAGACTCAACACAAAGCACTAGAATTTTTAAAACCAAGATTTAGTGAATATAGAGGGAGAAATCCATATTTCTAAAAATCTACAGTTTTAAAGCAAGATCATGAGATTTCATGGGTATTCAACCCTAACTTTGTGTAAAACATGATAATTGATGGTGTATAACAACGTGTATGAGCAGAAGGTGTGAATGGGGTGGTTCTTCGTAGAACTAAGCTACGAGACTTATACGGATTGTCGTTGAGGAAAAGGTGGGATCAAGGATTAACACAGTGGAAATATAGTGGTTCACCAGCTACAGAGCATGGCTAGTCCACCCCTTTAATGGAGGCTCTTGCTCCCTTTTTCTTTATTGATCACTCGAATTGAATTACAGAGTTTTTCTTTTCTTTTTCTCTTTTTTTTGGTCCCCCTATGGTGTCAACACTGATTCACATATATAGATTGATCCCTAGTTCTAAGGGATCTACACCGAGATCCTGGCCTTGCATTTGTGGGATCTCCCTTGATTTGCGGGAGAGGATCTTGGCTGGTTGAGAGTTTTAAGCCTTGACTCTAGCTTTCCGTGCTCATCCATTCTATTTTGGGGGATACACGTTGTCTATCCAGCTGTCCCCAAATCATTCCTGTTATTGTCCTGCTTGGACGGGGCTGAGCTTTGACACTCTGAGCTCTCTCGTCTTGGCTGACCCCCTGACCTAACCTAGAGGCCTGAACTTATTTTTGAGATTATTTTTGGTATCATCAATAATATTCGCAATAGGAACAAGAAACAAAGAACTCATAGCAAATACATATTATTAGGAGTCCAAAACATACATTTATATATTAACCCTAACATCAATAAACAAGAATGAGAGAAAACCCCTACCTTGAATCAAAGTCCCAAACCAAAACCCAAGCTCTAAAGACCTCCTTTCTCCATTTCCTTCTTTCCTCTAACTTCTCCTAGGGTGCTAAGAGGTTTGGTGTGAGAGATGTGAAGAAAAATGGAAGCAAAGGGGATGAAAGCTGTGTTTTAAACACAGCAACCCCGAAGTTACTGTCCACAGCATGTTTAGGTTGTCTCCAAAATTATGGTTTTGCCACTAAGAATCTCCAATTTGCTCCATATGACTATCCTAAGGTTTTTTGACATTTCGGATTCATTTGTAATGTTATTTTAACCTTAAAAAATTTATTTTTATGATTTATCACAAAACTAAAATAAATTTATACTCGAAACACTACAATGACTATTTTATTTCTCCGAACCGCTATAGGTACTATTCCTACGATTTCAATATACATATAGTTTATTCTTAAGGCATTACATATATAAGAATCACTAAACAAGTGCATTACTATATTAATATAAACATATGGGGGTTTACACCTTCAAAGTTGAAGAAAAAATCACAACACTTTACTATCAAAGGAACACCACAGTGTAAATTTTTAGTCAATTCGGAGAATAAACCAATTGGACTCAGGTATTTTTAGTATGTGTGACCTATATGGTTGGAAAGATATACGAGTTAGGGTTCTAAGAAAAATAACGGTGCGCAATTTGGATTTTTCAACAAATAGTTATGATCAAATTGGTGAAAGGTAGTCTGCCGTACTACTTAGTTCTTCTATACTTGTCTAACTCGAGTTTGGGTGAATTTTGTCACAAATTCTATCTCATACCCATCTCCAATATAGGTAGTACGACTTGCATAAAGATCCATGTCTAGCATCATTCATTAACCAAAACCAAATTACCATCCATCTCCTAGAATCATCTATAACAACATGATGTAGAACCAAATTACCATCAAAAAAAATTTTCAATTCCTCTAAGCTAGCTCATTGATGAGAAAGAAAAATGTCATATTTTTCTCTTTTATTATTTAGCCTTTTATGCTTATTATTCTTAAAATTTGATTTAGGATGTAAATGGATACGTTAAATATAAAATGAAGCTAATTGGACAATTGTTGATAGTTTAGAGATGTGGGGGTTTACACAATGAGAAACTACTCACTCTTCATAGCTTTGGTAAAACTAGAGAAGTAAGTTATGCTCATCCCTCTAAGTAGAGGACGTTGTAAACTAAAAGCACAATAACAAAGAGCTAATCTTCAATAAAGAATGAGTTAATCACGTTCCACCCTTCACGGCTTTGGCAAAGCTCTAGAAAAGTGGAAGAGTTTCACTCCTTTAAGAAAGAAGGGAGCTCAAACAATAGAAGTTGCAAGACATAAATAAAGACATGTAAGTAATAGCATAAATGTAAAAACTAGAAGTAAATAAAGAAACTACACTTCGTAAATAAATGCAAATGTAAACAAAGGAATGGGAGTCTAAACTTCCCAATTCTCTATCAAAGAAGAAAATTAAGACAATAGGAAATGGAGAGTTCCTGAAGTAGTACCCTTAATTCTGTCCAGTGATGGCCCCTTTGCTCTCCAAAAATGGGTGTACTTATAAGCAAGGAGAAGGAAAAAAAGGGGGGGTGAAGGAATAGTTCTCATCGTCGAAGTCAAAGTGAAAATCCACCCACTCTGCAGGCAGTCTGTCAAGAGCGTTCGAACGATATCTGGCGTTCGAACCCCTTTGTTGTTTTTGTTCTAAGGGCGTTCGAACAGTGGGTGACGTTCGAACGTGTCTTCTGTCTTTGCTCTAAGGGCATTCGAACGCCAGATGGGATCAGTTCATATAACTCAGACGTCAAATGGCATGTGGTCCTCTGTGGAAATCACCTTCCACACACCATGCAGAACTTGTCATAGATTTGCTGCACCACCCCATATCTTCAGTCAGTCTGGTCTTGTCAGTGCTTTAGTGGACGTTCGAACGGTAGGTGACGTTTGAAAGTAGTACTTAATTCTCCAGGGTTTTGGTTCTTTGCTGCAACATATCTTGTCTCAGCAGTCTGGTCTTTGCCTAGTTTAACTGGACGTTCGAACGGTATGTAAGGTTCGAACGGTACTACTCTGTTCCAAGCTTCTCAATTTTGTTCCCCAATGTGCTGGAATTGCATTCAAATGTACTTTTTTTCGCCCTTGAACCTTTTTTCATTTTAGAACCTGAAATGCCATCATTTAAACTCCATCAAAGTATAATTAATCCAAAAAAGGTGTAATAATATGCTATATTTGAGTAATAATCATTGTGTGAAGGTAATTTTGGTGAACAAAAGAGAAAAGTGTAAAATCTTTGAAGTTTGTGTTTTGGTGTTTGATGTTTGGGAATGAAAATGCAATAAAAATAAGTGTTGGCTAATCCAAAGAGGTCATTCCAATTGGAATCCAAACTCAACTCGAAACCTTCTTTCGAGGGTTTATAGATGAACGATTGATTCGTGGGAAGCCAGGGATAAAATGGTGAGGATCCAAGCATAAACTGTAACAAGTCTACGAAATATCAAAGACTCACCACCACATCCACTCTCAACCTAGTCAAACCAGACCACAGTACACTAAGAGAAGAAAAAAAGAAGAGTTGAAATGGAAAACGCAAGAGGAGGTCTCCCTTGAATTAGCCAACTAAAAATCTAGCTACTCGTGAATAAAAGGAAATACAATGCTTAATGTAAAGAGACGTAATTGAAATGGAGCATGAAACTTAAACTAATGCAAGAAAAATCAAACTATAAAGAAAAATATTCAGTACCTATTTTAAGCTAGGAAATGAAGAAAACTTGAAAGCAACAATGGTGAAATCTAAAATGTAAGTCTAAACTTGAAAAGAACTTGAAATAAATAACATTAAGGTGCAAGAAATAAAGATTAAAAGAAGTTTAAAGCTAACTACAATTGAAATGGAAAGGAAAATAGAAAAATACAAACACTATTAATCATCTTCTTCCTAGTAGGAACTTTCTAAGTTTAGGTAGCCACACTTAAAATGGTTGTGTAATGCTAAATATATGAAGTGTGTCTTCAATTTTCATGCATGGTGGTCCCCTTAGGTGTGAGCGCAGACCTCCCATCAATGTGAGGTGATTTGGATGGGTTACACAGGCTAGGAAGAGGTAGCCTGCAACTCCCTGGCAGCCCACTTCATCTGCCATCCTCCTTGAATGTGAAGCCTCAAAAGTCTTCAAATTGTGTAAGGGAGGCACGATAATGTGTAAGGAAATGTTGGGGCAAGTGGGAGAAGAGTAGGTGGGATCCCCAAGCAAGTAGAGGGTGAAAAATAATCGTTCTGGGCACTTTTGGGGAGCATACCAGTACTATGTACCGGTACATTAAGGGTGTGTTTGTTTTGCCACATAAAGGTGGATAGTGAGGGAGATTGGACTAAAAATATCCAAGGGCCCACTTATCCTTCATTTGGCAAGACAATTGAAAAGGGGGTATTCGTTGCCTTCAAAAAATCGGGCCGTGTGTTTTGGGGACACATATCCCCTCTGAACCGGATTTTTAAATCCCACCTGTAGTTTGGGATTGCTAGAGAAGCCAACAGGATATCTACATATTTACCTAAATACCCTTGTATGATATAAAACTACGGTTTTTATTCCCTTCTTTCCATTTTCACACCACTGGTTCCTTTTTGCTACGAACGGCGCTCACCCACAGGTCCCCCCTCACAAGTGAACGGCGCTCACCCGCTGGTCCCCCCTCACAAACGAAGGTATGCCCCACTCTCTCTCAACGGGCTTTGTAGCCATGGATAGAAACCAGAAAAAAATTTAGAAAATCCAGTCTGTATAAATTGGTGCTACTGGTTTGCCACCCCCTAATTTGTTTGTGTATTTAAACTAACATATACTCTTATATATTTATGTATGTCTGAATTCTGGGATGTTTGATGGTCTTGGTAAATATTTTTTAACTTGATTATGGAATTGGTGAAGCTTTTGGATTAGAGAAAATGATTTTGGATGAAGTTCATGAATTGGCAACACTCTCTATCTTTGTCAACTATGATCACATTCTATTTTGATCCTAGTTTAAAATTTGCTAAAAATCTTGGTGCTTCATATTTTTTCTCATCTGGGTATGTCTTGGTTCCTGGATAATTAATGCAAAAGCTATGTGAACTGAATAATTTGCTTCTTGTAATTTTTTTATTTTTTTTTGAAAAATGAAATAAATTTTGTTTTCTTTTAAAAAAATGTTAATGTTTATGCAATAAAAATGAAAGGGGATGGTATTTTTTTTGGTTTGAACTGGGGACAAGGGCCATTTGTGATGACGTTCTTGAGCAATGTCATGGGTCGTTGTTCAGTGCTCTGTTTTTTGTTTGGTGCTCTGTCTGCACTACTCTATTTTTGTTCGATGCTGTGTTCAAGTTTTTTTTTCCTGATAAGATAAAAACATGTCCATCGATTCTTAGATTAGAAGTTCAGATGACTTGTACCTGTCTTTAAGCTAAGCCCCTAAAATCTTCTGCGATCCATCATTTTTCTCTTCTTTGAAGTTCAGATCATAAGTCCTGTCTGCTCCGTAAAATTCAGATGCAGCAACATCCATTCCCATAACAACTTTTCCTATGTAACCAGCTTTGGCAATGGCTATATTAAGCAACTCAAGGCCCTCTTTGTTGTGCTGAATATTTGGAGCAAAGCCCACTTCATCACCAACATTTGTTGCATCCTGATCATATTTCTTCTTGATCACAACCTTCAAGTGGTGAAATACTTCCACACCCATCCTCATGGCCTCCTTAAAAGTGGAAGCGACTTATAAACTTGTATTATAAAATCTACGTGTAATAGCATGTATTTGGTGAATACATAAACATTCTTATATTTTTCACAATATTAAAGTGGTAACCAACAATTCTCAAGCCAACAAAGAGATAAAATTCAAGGGTAAAATGGTTAATTAATGTCAAAGGTATTAGATGTTTAATAAAAAGTTGTAGTTTGTCCATATCCCAACCACGTCATAAATCATTATCCAAAGTAGGGATTGGATAACACAAATTATTTTTATCCCCCTACAAATCTGACCCATTGGGATTTCACTGGACTTGTGTGGGAATTAAATCCAAGCTAGTCCAGTCCATCCATGAATTGCCAAACACACCCTAAGGCTTCTAGAGTTCGGGATACCGGCACGCAGTACCAGTACTGTTTTCATCTTGGACTAGTTTATGTATAATCATCACAACTTTTGTTCCAACAGTAATATTGAGCTGAAATTTTGACAAAATATAGAAGACATCCAGATCTACAACTTTTGTGTTTTACACTTTCTCAAATTCAAAGTGAATCATGGCCAAAATGGAAGAAAACCAAAGCTCTGCTACCCGATGGTGTAGGTGCTAGTGCCTTTGTTACCCAACACCAATACCTCCTTGATTTCTTCACTTTTAAGCCTCCAAATCTTCATGTAATGTGTTCATGCCTTCACCACACATCCATGCTTAGTTGCAAGGTCTAAAATCCATCATTTAAGCTATAATTACTTGCAACATCGAAAATTCAACATTATTCATAATTTCGGCTAACTCTAAGTACTTAGATACAAAAGTTGAGTTAAAATTCCTGTAATGAGGCCTAAAAATATGCGATATTATGTGCTCATCACCTAGCTGCGCAGCTCATAACCCTAGCTGAGAACTCCCAGCTCGATAACCGCTGATCGGGAGTCAGCACCAACGTGACCCTCATGCACACTATGATAACGACAACTTACACCTACTAGAAGGCCACGTCACACCTAGGGAATGTAGCCTTCAACAGTCAAATATTCCATCACATGGATCGTAACAGTTCTGAAGGGTTCACGTTGATTGCAGTAGGACTATGCTCTTACACACAATAAATAGGGATCAATCCTTCACATTGTAAAGGATAGAATAACTGTGAATTGGATCTCAAAAGCATTATAATCATCTTCCCCAAGGAATAGAAAAATTCCTTAGCAGTAAGAGACTCCATTAGAGTGGACTAACCAAACTTCCAAGCTGGTGAACTATTATAAACCCCTGGTCTATTGATTTTCATCATCGATTATTAATCTTGTGCTTATTGTTTAACCATCGAGAACCTAATAACTCTGACTAGGTATTCTGGTGGACCCCATTAACATCCTTATGAATCTCCAATCCATTTTCCCCTTTTTAACTCGAGCTTAGCTATACAATCGCGCAAATTAGACCATCAACATTAACATAAAATGTGCAATTGGTCACTGACAATGAGCAAGATCCAACGAAATTAATGTACTACGTTAAAACACAAATTCAAAGAAAAATCTAGCATAACATCCAGATTGCAATTGGATTGCACTATTGCCATAACATAACCCAAAAAAATTCCATAACATAACCAAAAAAATTTGCAACAAAATTTTAAAAATAATTTTGACAAGTCCATCTAATTGTACTACTTGTTTCAAATGAATCAGAATTGAAGAAAAAACACCATATAAACATTAACTTTCAACAAGTTCAAGCACAATATTAATCAATAAACTATCTTTATTTATAGAAACACAATTAAATTTTTTTGATTAATTTACTCCAAAAAATTTACATTACGATCAACAATGTTTTACAATTTCGCTTTCTTCGGTTGATGGGTATGTGTTTAATATATAACTTATGATGATTGCAATTCATCGCATTACTTTAATCTAAGAAGAACAACCAAATTAGTCAACCAAATCAAAGCATAAACATTAAAATCCAGTTCATAAATCACAATCAATTTCATAGCCTATGTTGGACTTGTAGTTTCCCAAGGCCCGACAACGAAGCGCAGCTCGTGTGGTAAGACGCTTCCCCTATAACTGTCAGGTCGTGGGTTCGAGTCACCCAAGGGGAAGGTGGTGAACCACTGTTGATTCTCATTAAGAAATAGTAGTTTCCCAAGGCTCCAAGCAAATATGGTTAATCGAATACAACAAGTTTAGCTGGTCACAACTTTAATTTTAACGAACTCAAAGATTTCTTATAACCACATAAGAAAAAGTTAAGGAAAGAAGAATCAAAACTTACCGGAGTGAACTAGTTTTAGCCATGAGAAGAGGAAGAGGCTAGGCATGGAGTGTGTGGGTCACTAGAGGGTGGGTTTTACTTTGTAACCACTCCTACCATTTTTTTTATACTACTTCAAAATTTAAAATTTCATACATCTTTATTAATTATTTAAAATGTAAATGAATATCATTTTAACACTAACTAATAAGAAAAGATGATAAATTTTGTGCATAATAATTGAAATTTTATAAAATTTTATTCACAGTACAACACTTTTTTCAGCACAAACACCTATATAAAAGTCGGTAATGCATGAGCAAAATAAGAACTTTGCAAATCTTTTGGAATATACTAGAGAACCGCATTTGCCATTTGCTGCATTCACGATTCAAAACAAAATGAGGAACTTAAAGGTTCGATAAGAAGAAAATCAAATTGATTTAGTGAAAATGAAGCAAATAAAAAATATAGAAAATTAACTCACTAGTGTGAAAACAACTTGCAGAGACAACCACCATAACGCTAGTTAAGATATATGTCGATAGGTTTTTTTTTGCTAATAGGAAGAGCTAGGGAGGAGTATTCAATAGAGAGAGAAAGATGGCGAGGAAGAGAGAGAGACAAAGAGGCAGCAAAGGCTGTGACGAATCAATTTGGGGAAAAAGAATTTAGGTTTAAGTTGGGGAGAGAAAAAAGTTGTTAATTAACCATTTTTGGCCTTCAATAAATGCTGAATCTAAAATTTGACCTAATTTATTGACTTATTAACGTAGTTTTATTGTAACTATTGGTTTAACACCAAGTTTCAATATTTAATGGAACTCATAGTCAATCCAAATAAAATTTTTAATGGTTTTTTATGCATATTTTGGAATTATTTATAATTTTTAGGTTATTAGAATGGATCCTAAAATTATAAAATCAATTATAAACACCTTAAAGAGTTATAACTTGACCTTCAAAAAGATATAACTTAATCTCCATAAATGTTAATATGTCTCTAAATAATTATAACTTTTATGTCACCGATCCTAACTTTTTTTTTTGTATAATTAGACTACAAAAACTTGTATCTTAATTACGAAAGTTATAAACTTCGGTGGTGTACCTACTTCGGTAACGAATTCAAATACCCCTTGGAAGGGCTAAGGGTCAAGAAAAGATTGATTCCATGCAAGTTGGACATGGCCAATACTCAACGTAACCATTCAAAATGGACTTCTTTTCATGAGCTTTCCTTTGTTGAAATTCTTTGAATCAACTAAGAAGATACATATTATGCCCTTAATTAAACAGAATATATTCTTGCATGGAAAGATAAGTTATAGAGATTGAGTGAAGGAATAGGTTGATGGGAGATAAAACGTTATGAGTCAATCCGAATTTGATCATTATTCTTTATCAGCTATAAATTGACACTTTGAAACTATGTATTTTGTGTCAAATTAAAGCATGAATTTGAAGAAGAGAGGTCTTAAATGAAGAGAAGAGTATTGTTTACTGCAAAGGATGATTTTCTTGCTTTCCTATGGAGGGGGTCTTTAACTTTAAATTATGTCTATAACACTTCTTTGGTTGCCAAGTAATCTCCTTGGCTAGGTTGACATACTCCTTTTTCTCATCCTTGAAATTTTCTTAGAAAAGGTTAAGAATTACCTCCCTAAATGCTAACTCAAGTCCCTTACCAAAGGTAATTCCCATTCGGAGAAGTGTTGCACGCACTGGCCTCTCAACATGTACAATGGTCAAATAAAAACTCGTACAGTTGGCAGGGAGTCGAATTCACACCCAATACTTGGATATGGTTCGACCAGTCAATTGAGGCTTATCCTACTAGCCCAACTACGCAAATGTCGAGGAGGTTGGCCCTAACGGGTTGCAAAAGAAACTTTCTTTTCTTACCCCTATGCACTTATTTAGTTACAAGTTTGAAGTCCACTTTTGGTTTGGTTTCTCATACCCCCTAAGGGTCAGCTATCCTTATTCTTGAGGAGACATAATCTAAACCCGTTCGGACTATAGTGGTTAATATCTGAGTTTGAAGGAATAGTCGACGCATGTCAGAAAACCCTACAACAACCACAAAAAAAAAAGGATAAAAAGGGAGATGAAGACTATATTATTGAATATGAACCCGAATGGTACAACATAAATGGGTACTTGGACCTGATTCTTCGATACTATTCTAGCCAATCAGAGATTTCATATTTGGCAATTTCGTCATTAATAATTTGATCAGAAGCTCCACAAAAATTATCTCATTGTATCTTTGATGTTTTTATATGTGATTTTTGCGATATAATTATGGACTTATATTTCTTTTGATATAACATTGCTAGAAAAAAATTGGAAATACATGTATACTCGTGTTTGTGTATTGCATGACCTGAATTGTATAGAATTTGCAACGTTAGTTCATATAATTTGACTAATAATGTTACTAGAATTTAACTTGAAGACCTAATGTGATACAACTAAAGAATTGATAGTAAAATTGATTTAATGTATTGAGATTTACCATCAATCCAATAATCACTATATGATAAACTCCAAATTTAACCCCCTCCCTTTTTCTCTTATACTATTACTCATTCTGGAATAGCTTCATCAAAGGAAGTGATAGTAGCTTCCTTTGTCATTACCACTAACTGCCAAGCCCTCTCTAATTTAGAGACGACAACGTGAACATAATAAATATAAATGTTTCAACCTACTTTACATATCTCGCATTCCACTCCTCTCCTAATTTGGTTTATATATTGGTAAAACCTTCCATCATCATGGGAGAAAAGGTAAACACCATCGCCCCCAGTAAAAATCACCGTGATCTAGAATCGCACCATCTGAGGAAAAATAGACCCAATTACATAGCATTTATCTTCCTTCTCAACCAACACTAAAATCTTCCATTTTCTACTTTACATCAAGCTTTGAGGTGTTTTTTTTATTGTCATACTTCCCATACCTTTTGGAGAAACAAGCATCGGATAGTGTATCCCTTACCTACAAATATAAGGGTCACACTCAGTTACAAGTGACTGATCAGAGAAAGAAAAATAAATTGTGGAGCTTTTCCATTCACTTCCAATTTTCCCTTAGAACCTCCAATAGCCAGCAAAAAGGGGCAATCCTCTGAGAAGGAAACAGAAAAGACAACTTCCTGATAACATTTAGAACAAAATGTGACCATCATCTTAAATTAACTATAGGATACCCAACATTTAAAACAAGAAATGCCAATCCTTTCAAATGAATAACCTAGTCCCCTGTGCAATGCTCGACAAGCTTGTACTTTTAATTTTACTTTACTGTGGTTAAAAGATTAAAATGTAAATCATAAGATTGGGGGGATTCATTATAAAAAAATTGAACTATTGTTTTACTTTTATGTTTGAGGGGCTTCATGTTTAATTATATAGATGCTTTTATATGCACAAAAGCGTCACTACATGGATCTAATTTTGGAATGATTATTGTCCCCATCTTTTCTCGATAATCCAATCGATTTTCCAAACTAGATGGTAATACCAAAGAATAATATATTTCTTTAGGATTCCTTGACGCCACACAAGAAGTTTAATTGTTTGAAAAATCCTAGAGTTTCACCTGCAGCAAAAAAAAGAGTAACCACTATTAAACTGGAGTGTTCATAACTTGAAGGTTACATAAATGTATAAGTGAGTCCATTTTATAGATAAAATAATTGTATCTTATAGGAAAAAAATGTATTAGTGAGGATCAAACAGATACAAAATGAAATAAGAAGAAATCACCATTTTATCTGTGGAGCCAGTTGCCAGAAGCTGCAAAAGATGATAGGCAACAATGAGTGCATCAAACAGACGAGATTAAGCATTGAAATCTTAGACCAGAGAGAGAGACAGGGAAGAGTTATGCACATTTGGGACCGAAGGATGATTAGAAATCGAGCAAAGAGATTTGTCATGTGCATGGAGAGTGAAACTTGGCTTTGACTCATCAGACGAAGCTACCTGTATATCAAAACCAATAACTGTACCATTTTCAAGACTCACCTAAATTCACCATTTTCAATAACTGTACCCGTATATCAAAAAATTTATGGGATGACTATTCAGCTTCATAAGGTCCAATTAAGTTTGAATGCACCTCTAAAATGATAGACCCAAATATACAACTAAAGAATAGACCACAAATGAGTGCTCCGCGTGAGGATACCTTGCCAGGCTATTAACAATCAGCAGTGACTGACCACTTAAATCCAAAGTGTGACGGTCTCCTTCCATCCCTCTACATTGCATTAACATAAATAAAACGATTATAAATTCACAACAAACTAGAGTACTGAATTAATGTGGTAAATCAACAATTGTATGCGTTTATGATGAATGACAAAAAGAAGCTAAAATATGAGTTACCATGACTACTGAATGATCAAAAGATCCACTGAGAAGAAATTTTGGTTCATAATGATTCCACGCAACTGCTTGCACCTGAGGATATAAAAAGGTGAGACTACACTTCAAAGAGAGAAGTTTACCACACACAAACAAAACACGATCAAATTAGGGCTCTTAATATTAAGCATGAGTTGTAGCAATTATTAGTTTAATCATTAATCACAAGTGTAAAAGCCACTGATATTAAACCCGGGTAAATTTAAACTTTTATGAACAAAGGGCAAAACAGCAATTTATCACTACGATACGGGTCACAAATCGGAGTTTTTCTTGAACTCGAATGACGAAACAGAACTCACCGTTGAATTCGGCTCGTGAAATCTAGAAACCATGTCAATTTTTATCAAATTTTGAGATAGACAAATTTTTCGCATTTTACAAAGCGGTCGGACCCTGGGAGAACCAAATATGAAATTTTTTAGGAATATTATGAGTTTTGAATATAAATGAAGTCAAGACAAAGTAAAAATATTTTGAACTTGAACTGGAGTGAAATTTAATCGTTTCGGGATGAAAACGGACCTGGAATTAAAAGAGACGTGTGGCCAATTGTGGCTTAAGTATTCTAAAAATATAAATAGGAGAAAAATCTAATTTTTCCCCATTGGTTCAGCCATCTCAGCCGATAGAAATAGGGAGAGAAAAGAGAGGGAAAAGTGAGAAAAGCTTTATTTTCTCTCTACGGTCTACGGAGCTTGGGTTGATTTTTTGGAGAGGGAAAGTCATTCTCCTCGTCAAGGGCTACGCCTAAGTACCAAAAACAAGGGCTTTCACGGAAGGTGAGAAAACCAAAAATTTAGAGGAGAGGGATTGGAGCTTGGGTTGATTTTTTGGAGCTTCCTAAGGGTATTCCTCACGCTACAAGAGGTAGGGTTCCCTCCTATTTAGGCTTATTTCCACCCTAGGGGGTTTATATGGAATGGGTAGGTTGATAGAGATATGTATCACTTGCCTATTGTGTTGATTTGGGGAAATGGGTTTTGGAATTGGGTAGAATAATTTCTATCTTGATTTTGATATATAGAAATTGCTTGATAGTGGTTTCTAGAGAAGTGTAGGAATGAAAATTCTTGGTAGAAAAATGTTGATTGTGGGCATGTTATATGTTTACCATATGCCTTGATGAGTTTACCATGTTAATTGCATGATTATGTGATAATATGCTAGGAAATTTGGTTGAATGGAAAGTTAACATATACATGTTGTCAAAAATATTGACATTGGAATCGATTATGGTATTTTTATGCTTTTGATATGGATTACCATGGATATGTTGATTTATGATGAGTTGTTCATATGGCTTTCATTGCATATTAAACATGGTGATAATATTGCAATTAGACATTACATTGAATTTAAACGGGAACATCTCATTCATGGCATTTGGGCATGAGTGTGGGTGGTGTAGGCATGGTTAAATCAAACACCATACTTGGTGGATAATGATTTGGCTCGGTACCGTTGAACCAAGGTTCAATAGAGTCACACAGTTGCATGAAAAAAGGAAAAACTTGTGTTGGCTATAGCAAGCAGGGATAGACTCTCCCTCGGGTACAAGACCCGGCCACTGGTTTATACACTTCCGTCGGTGTAAGTCTAAAAAGGTGTATCGGCGGTGCAGAGCCGGCGGTACGACACCAAAAGTCTGCTACCCAGTAAAGACACATGAGTTTTATTTTAAAATTGTCATACGATGTACAACATCAATGACGAATTTATCATACATTGACTTGCATTGTGTGGTAGGAGCCAGTGAGGGCTCGGGTATAAGGGCATGGTTGAGTCTCATCTCATTTCATCGCATGTCATGGTGAAATTCTAACCTTGAATTGCACATTCATGCTTGGGATGATTATTGTACGTTAAATATAGCATGTGCACATTTCTTATTCACTTAAGTTGGGGGGTAGCCTCTTTAGGAGATACCCTATTGAGCGTGGCTCACCCTTCGGGGGAAAACATTTCAGGTGTGGGGTTTACACTGGTGGACGTCACCCATTTCAAGCCTCAAGGATGAACAAAGCCGAATTGTGGCTTATATAGATCATTTTGTAAAGTTTTTGTTACAATTCCATTTTGATGTGTAAATATATGGAAATGTATGTAATGGAACTAGTATGGATCATGTTTTAGGTGAAAAACCTAAATAAACATGTTTTGGATGGTTGTAAAATTGATTGGAATGAATTGGAAATGAAAAGGGAAGAATTTTGTGGAAACAAAGGCAAAACCTTCCGGAAGGTCGATAAAAAACTTTCGGAAGATCTCGAAGGTTAAGGTAAGATTCTTTTCCAAAAGGCAAAACCTTCCGGAAGATCTTGAAGGTTAAGGTAAAATTCTTCTCCAATAGGCAAAACCTTCTGAAAGATCATGAAGGTTAAGGCAAAATTCTTTCCAGTAGGCAAAATCTTCCAGAAGGTAAATCAAAACTTTCTGGAAGATCTTGAAGGTTAATGTAAACATTTTCCAGAAGGTAAAATCTTTCGGAAGGTTGGTGAAAACCTTCGGGAAGAACTTTTCCAGTAGGTAGAACCTTCTGGAAGGTCGATCAAAACCTTCTAAAAGATGTTCCAAAAATCTGAAATTTTAAAATTGTTTTTGTCATACATTGGACTCCGATTCTTTTAGTTCAAATGATATAAAAGGACATTAAATGAGGTATCTTGAGGCACATAGGACCTCAGTTGAATTAAATGATTAAAGATATCACGGGTAGCACGTGTGAGTTACAATTCCGGTAAAAAGGGGTACTATTAGCGTGATGTTGGATTATGCTGCATTCGCGAGTATTTCCATTGGTTGACGGTTGGTCAACTATTTAAAAAGGACCCCGGGTTTTAGGGGCGTCATAACTCAACCTCAATCACTAGGTATCATTAAAAGCTAATCGAACTTTTACATAAACGTGGTTATATGTAGACTTCTTAACCAAGTACATTGCACCAAATTTTTGATGCAATGACAAAACAACTAACAAAAGATTAATACAAAAATGGGTCAAAGATTAAGTTGCTTCTATTTGATTCTACTTGGTCTGATTTATTTATTTATTTGTGGTTGATTGAGGGCAGCCCAAGCTCTTTGATCCACCAAATTGTCATGAATGATTGAAAAAAACTATTTACTCGTCTTTGACTTTACTTTTTTTGTTATTTAAAAAATGAAATGATTGATCATCCACCCCTTCCAACTCTTCAAAACAAGAAACCAAACTGGGTGATGACCCCAAATCTAAGAGACAACAAGATCGAGATGGGTACAACAAACTTAATCCAATGGTTAGTGAGTTTCTAGATCTTCATTGTATGTATGTATATACAATGTACAAAAAGGATATAAAAGGTGACAAATAATCATGTCCTAGTACTTCATCAAACATTGAAAGGAGACACAAATGCTGAATCCTTACTTTGTCCCCATGGTGTTCCATTGTGATATCGCATTTTCCAGTGGCCACATCCCAAATCTTAACCAGTTTGTCAGCACTAGCACTGGCAAGTATATTCCTACATATAATTTTTCAATTAACCAATCAAAAGAATGTTAGATTCAACCCCATTAAAATAAAACTAGCCAAATGACGAAGGATATTTCCTCCACCTATACTCCTTGTTCCAAGCAAGACCAAGTACAAAACCAGTGTGATTGTCTTTTTTATATTTGATTGATTTCTGACATAGCAAAAATGCAGAGATGTAAGAGTATGGAGTAAATCAACAAAAACCCAAAAATGGATTAAAGATATGAAGTTGAAATTACAAGGAATGGGCACTAAACCACACATTTTGTCTTAAGTAATTAGATCACACACTTCCAAAGCAAATACTGTAGTTGTGATATTACATGGGAAAAGGCTAATCTATGACATCCTTTCAAAAATTGAAAATTTTCAATATGAATTTTTTTTTTACAAGGATAGTTTTATAAGGTATACGGTGCTATTGTGACTAAACTCTTTGGAAAATATCACTTCATATATAAACCTGAAGAGAATAGGAAGAGAGAAAAAGGAATATGATGATTGGTCATCAATTTAGTTCCATACAAAAATTTTCTAAATCACAGATCATGTGATTTTTCCATTGGACCATTTAATCTAATTTTTCTTTTCAAAGGATTAGAAAAACAAAACATTCAACAATCAAAATAGAATATTGCAGAAACTACATACTCTATGAAACTCATTACACTAACTTTTGCATGAAACACTATGTCATCTGACACGCAATCATAGACTTAGTAATATGTGGGAAAGCAAAAATCCTTCAAAACTTCAACTTCAATGGCACTAAGCTAGGAATAATTTAATTAGCTCACCTTATTTCCATTTTTCTTCTTCTTAGTACTACCACCTAATACAACAGATGGTTGAAATTTGTCCATTTAACAATAGTTAAAACAATTAAATGTTAACAAATAAAATCTGAGGAGGAGGAGGGAGAGAGTGACTTTGATGAGAGTGAAGGTAATGATGAAGATGAAGGTGGTGATGATGATGGAGATGGAGATAGTGATGAGGATTAGGCATCTTCAGTGCCCTCTCTTTGCCTGTTTTATTTGTTTTGGATTGTACACAGCTAGGATGGAGTCATTGGTGATGAGCACAGAATATTGCATATTTAATGGCCTCATTACATGTATTTTAACTCAACTTTTTCATATAGGTACTTAGAATTAGCTGAAATTATAAATAATGTTGAATTTTTGATGTTACAGGTAATTATAGCTTAAATGATGGATTTTATAACCTTGCAACTAAGTATGGATGTGTGGTGAAGGCTTGGACACATTACATGAGGATTTGGAGGCTTAAAAGTGAAGAATTCAAGGAGGTATAGGTGTTTGGTAACAAAGGTACCAGCACCCTTGCCATGTGGTTGCAGAGCCTCGATTTTGCTCCATTTAGACCATGATCCACTTTAAATCTAAAAAAGTACAAAACATGAAAGTTGTATATCTAGATGTGTTCTATATTGTGTCAAAATTTTAGCCTAATCAGTCGGTTAGATCAAATGTTATGACAATTCAACGAAAATTGGTCATGAGCATAAAACAATATCGGTATGCAATACCGGTACTGCATACTGGTACCCCGAACTCTAGAAGGCTTACAGTATCGGTACGCTTCCCAGAAGTGCCCAAAACGGCTATTTTTCATCCTCCACTTGCTTGGGAGTCCCACCAATGCTTCTCCCACTTGTTCCCTAACATTCTTTGCACAAGAACATGTCTCATACACCCTAGTTGAAGACTTTGAAGATAGGGCCATTAATGTGGATCTGAGAGAAGGGGGGCAGCCATGTGGGTTGCAGGCTAAGGTCTTCCTAGCCTGTCCAAGCCATCATTCAACCTCCCATTGATGGGAGACCTGCACACTCATGCTAGGGGACCCTCCATAGATGAAAATGTAGGACACACTCCATATATTCAACATTACACAAGTTCTAAAAGGGTGGCTACCTAAGCTTTAATAGTTCCTAGGAAGAAGATGATGAATAGTGTATATATTTTGCATTTTCTTTTCGATTTCAATTGTAGTTAACTTTAACTTCTTGTAATCTTTAATTCTTGCACCTTAATGTTATTTATTTCAAGTTCATTTCAAGTTTAGTCTTACATTTTAGATTTCACCATTGTTGCTTTCAAGTTTTCTTCAATTCCTAGCTTAAAATGGGTATTGAATATTTTTCTTTTAGTTTAAGTTTTCTTGTATTAGTTCAAGTTCCATACTTTATTTCTTCATCATGTCTCTCTGCATTATGCATGCCTTGTCTTTTATTACGAGTAGTTAGACTTTAAGTTGGCTAATTCAAGGGAGACCTCCTCTTGAATTTTTCATTTCAACTCATTTTATTTCCTTCTATCGGTGTACGGTGGTTCGGTTTGACTGGTTAGAGAGTGGATGAGATCGTGATTCTTTAATATTTCGTAGGCTTGTCACGGTTTATGCTTGGATCCTCACCATCTCGTCCTTAGCTTCCCACAAATCAATCGTTTATCTATGCACCAAGGAGGATAGTTTCGAGTTGAGTTGGGATTCCCATTGGAATGACCTCTTTGGATTAGCCAACACTAGTTTTCTTGCATTTTCATTAAGAACAAAACTCACCAAAACTAACTACAAGATTTTACACTTTTTATCTTTTGTTCACCAAAATCACTTTCACCACACTTGAACTTTTCTTCCCTGAAGTGACAATCTTGGAATACTTTTTCAAGTAAAACATGACATTCAAAAGACTCATTGCACTTGGGGAGCACTTTTGTAAAAAAAATAAACATGACATTCAAAACATGATATTTTCCCCATCTCTATGCCCTTCCTTTTGACACCATTCCAATGGAGCGTGACACTCCCCTCCCCATTTGCACACACATCATATATACATTGAGGGAAGGTATTAAGAAGTAGGAATAACAAGGAAAACAGTCAAGCAGCTGGCCTATTAGAAGAAGTCTTAGGAAATTTAGGCCATTTTGTCTCTTTTTGAAATCCAACTTCATGTACTCTAAGTTTGAAAGTAATGAATGAAGAACCACCATTTTTATTCCACCTTGCCCATGTTCATTTTGTTAATTGCATTGTGATTTCTTATTATGAATGATTGGAGAACATGGGTGTGTGAATGGATTATTGTATGTGTATACTCTAGGTTTGAATGTAAACTTTGCTAGGGACTTGCAAAGATCAAGTTGGGGGGTGTGATTAGTACAAATCATTGCATATTTTATGTACCATTACATCCCTTTTACACTTACTTTTAAAGTTAAAATGAATGGAATGGCACGGTTTGAGCTAGCTACGAAGTTTCGGTATGATTGCAAATGAAAGGGATTAAATGATGCTTGTTGAGCCCTCTCATGATGCTTAAGATGAAAAGAGATGAGGAAGAGGCTTGACGATTGTAATGCTTTAAAATTTCCCTTGGACGACATTACTATTTAAAACCATTCACATCATGAAAGCGACTAACAAAATCTATAGATAAACGAGATTCCATTCATCATACATAATATCTACAACATCATCGGAAATAATATGCCAAACCATGGCCAGTACATAAAAAAAACAAGCATTATCTTGCAGCGAAAATAACAAAATATCATCCAAACATTGTCTAAAAATGCATTCCCTAGTCTATGACATAAACAGAATAACTCTAGACATTCCCCTTGGGATCCACGCTTCCATCCCAAGCTACCTACTCGTCCACTCTAAGTTCTTCCTCTAAACCGAAATCTGAGAATATATATATTTTTTTAGGGGGTGAGCAATAAGCTCTGCAAGAAAATCCTCCCAAACTCGAACAAGTTTTGAAAACATATAAAATAAGTTGGTCTCATTTCACAAATATCATATATAACTTTTGAAAGAAAACAGTGACTGTTAAACCGATCTTAAGTTTAAGCAATATCAATAAAGGAAATGAAGAAGTAAAACCAATTCCCAACAATAAGTCATTTCCAACCATAAACCATTTCCAACAAGTTCCTTTAATAAATTATTTTCACAACAATAAATAATAACCCACAATTTGGATATTTGTATATGAGGTATGTCGGTTGCTTCTCAGGAATTTACACTGCGATTCCACCTCATTCACACATCACAACCCAATTTAGGAAGGGCGTGTACCATCTCCCACGACATTGACAATTCCTTCAAAAGAAAAGTGTACCATCTCTCAACCTCGAACATACGTGAACAATAGTGGTTGCTCTCACAAACAACAATCCAGTACAACGGTTAGGCAACCATCTCACCCCCACTGACATAGACTAACCTCAAACACTCTACAATAGCTCTCAAAGGAAATTCAAGTTCATTACAACAAACCATACAAGAGATGCAATACCAACCAATTTTATCAAATCACAAGTAAATCCAAAAATCCCTAATTCCATAAGTATTTTTCCAATCGAGCAATCAAGAAAATAAGCAAGTGATCATCAAAAGATATAATTTTTTAGTGTTCAACAAAGCACTAGAGTTTTAAAATTATAACAAAGGGACATAAAGAAGAAAAATCCATCTTTCTTGAAAAATTGGGTTTTGATTCAAGAACAAATGAATATCAAGTTTTGAAATCAAGAACAAATGAATATCAAGTTTTCATATAAAGAACAAATAAATATCAAGTTTTGAAATCAAGAACGAATGAATATCAAGTTTTGATATCTAAAACAAA
>CM042199.1:22371176-22383056 GCA_023539305.1 Ilex asprella | reverse complement strand
TTTTCTCTTTTCCCTCTCTTCTCTACCGGCTAATGGCTGAATCAAAAATGGGGAGAGAATATGATTTTCTCCCCTATTTATATTTTTTAGAATGCTTGGTCCATAACGCACCACACGCCCTTTTTTATTCCAAGTCCATTTTCATCCTGAAACGATTAAATTTCGCTTCGGCTCAAGTTCAAAAATATTTTTGATTTGCCTTAACTTCATTTATTTTAAAAATCTCATAATTTTTTCAAAAATTTCGTATTTGGGTCTCCCGGGACCAACTGCCTCGTAAAACGCAAAAAATCGACTATCTCAGAATTCGATGAAATTTAACATGGTCCCTAAATTTCGCGAGACGATTCAAATGGTAAGGTCTGTTTCGTCATCTGAGCTCTAGAAAATTTCAGGTTTACAACCCGAACTGTTGAACCAATTTATCATTTTGCCCTTTATTCTTAAAAGTTTAATTTTTTTTACCCGTGTTTTTACATTCCTCCCCCTTAAAAGAATTTTGTCCCTAAAATTCTTTCACACATGAACACACAACTACATGCACATGAAACAAGTAACTTTATACCTAAAACCATGAACACGCACCTCTATCCTCTTACAAGAATGGATAATTGGCACGAATGGTATCCTCACGCTCCCATGTTGCCTCCTCCACTCCCCGGTGCTGCCACATCACCTTCACTAGCCTCACAGTCTTGCCTCGTAAAACTGCTCTTGGCTATCCATGATACGCACCAGTCCCTCCTCAAAGGTCCCATCCGCATCAACCATCAATTCACCCCAATCCATCACATGTGTCGGATCGGGTGTATACTTCCGGAGCATGGAGACATGAAACACTGCGTGAACACCCGATAAATTTGGCAGTATTGCTAACTTGTAAGCCACTGTACCCACCCTCTCGAGTACCTCGAAGGGCCCGATAAACCTCGACGATAGCTTCCCTTGCTTCCCAAATCTGACCACTCCTCTCTTAGGTGTCACCTTCAAGAAGACGTGATCTCCCACCTCAAATTCCAGAGGTCATCGCCGTCTGTCGGCGTAGCTCTTCTGCCGACTTTGAGCCATAAGAAGACGCTTCCTTATCAGGTCCACCTTCACTGAAGTGTCCCTAATCAAATCTGGACCCATAGAGGGTCTCCCTCCAACCTCCGTCCAACAAACCGGAGAAAGGCAAAGCCTCCTATATAGTGCCTCATAGGGTACCATCTGTATGCTCGCCTGATAACTATTGTTATAGGCAAACTCTACCAAAGGTAAATGATATTCCAAGCTACCCTTGAGATCTAGGACGCATGCCCGTAGCATGTCCTCTAATGTCTAGATGGTCCTTTTTGACTGACCATCCGTCTGGGGATGAAAAGCAGTCCTCATCATCAACTGTGTCCCTCTCGATCCGATACTATAGATACGTGTACCGTATGCAGCCAGACAATCTCCTGTATATACCTCCAGTGTGAAGGTCATCCACACTGCCAAAAAGTGTGCCGACTTGGTAAGCCGGTCCACTATCACCCACACCACGTCATGTCTCCGCGATGTTTGTGGCAAGTGGGTCACAAAGTCCATCCTGATATGCTCCCACTTTTACTTAGCTACCTCCAAAGGCTGGAGCAACCTTGCTGGTCTCTGGTGCTCGGCCTTGACTTGCTGACACGTGAGACATCTACTGACAAAGTCTACAACATGCTTCCTTATCCCACTCCAATAATACTGGCGACGAAGATCATGGTACATCTTCGTATCACCTAGATGAACTGCAAAATAAGAGCAATGAAACTCCCTAAGGATCTCCTCTCTCAAATTCGCCAACTGAGGAACCACAACCCTTCCGCGATACCAAACACTACCATCCAAGTGAATGACTCAACTCTCGTCACCTGTATCTGCCCGTACACGGTCCCGGAAGGACAATAGCTCTGTGTCCTGACTCTAGGACTGAATCACCCTGCTCAGTAGAGAAGGCGTAGCCACCAAACTCCCCAAAGTACCCTGAGCCTGACCCATATAATGTAGCACGAACTGTCCCACAGTCTCAAGCATAAGCCACTCTCGGGAAGCCACACTAGCCAAGACTTCCCTTGACTTTTGGCTAAGTGCATCAACCACCGCATTTGCCTTACCGGGATGGTAGTACAAAGTGAAGTCGTACTCCTCCAAAAACTCCATCCACCTGCATTGTCTCATATTGAGGTCCCGCTATGTAAAGATGTACGTTAGACTTTTGTGGTCCGAAAACACCTCAAACTTCTTGCTATACAAATAGTGGCGCCAAGTTTTCAAGGCAAAGACAATGGCCGCCAATTCCATATCATACGTGGGGTAGTTTTGCTCGTGGTTCTTTAACTGTCGAGAACCGTAAGCCACCACCCTCCCGGACTGCATCAAAACACAACCGAGTCTGTCTTTGGACGTATCACAGTACACTGTACACATCTGTCCCCTTTCCGGGACTATCAAAATAGGAGCCGAAGTCAACCTCCTCTTTAACTCATGGAATGCCTTTTCACAAGAATCATTCCACTCAAATTTGACCTCCTTCTGGGTCAATCTCGTCATAGGTCTAGCCAGTCGAGAGAAGTCCTCGATGAACCTCCGGTATTACCACGCCAATCCCAAGAAACTACGTAGCTCGAAGATTGACCTTGGCCTATCCCAACTCATAACTGCCTCAACCTTTTTCGGGTCCACGGATACACCCAAAGCCGACACCACATGTACCAAGAATTTTACCTCATTCAGCCAAAATTCATACTTACTGAACTTGGCATACAATTGATGGTCTCTCAAGGTTTGGAGAACAACCCTCAAATGACCCTTATGCTCCTTCTCAGACTTGGAGTAGATCAGGATGTCGTCAACAAACACTATAAGAAACTGATCTAAATAGGGTTGAAACACCCTATGCATGAGATCCATGAATGCCGTCAGGGCATTCATTAACCCAAATGACATCACTGTGAACTCGAAATGCCCATACCGTGTTCTGAACACCGTCTTAGGGATATCTGCCTCCCTAATCCTCAACTGATGGTAGCCCGTTCGGAGATCTATCTTGGAGTATACCCTTGCTCCCTTCAGCTGATCAAACAAGTCATCAATCATCGGCAAATGGTATCTATTCTTGATAGTGACCCAGTTCAACTTTCGATAGTCTATGCATAGTCGAAGAGTTTTGTCCTTCTTCTTTACAAATAACACCAGAGCGCCCCAAGGCGAAGTGCTCGATCTAATAAAACCCTGTCCAACAATTCCTGCAATTGGACCTTGAGTTCTTACAACTCAGTGGGTGCCATCCTATGTAAAGTCATAAAAATAAGCAAAGTACCCGAATGCAACTCAATGCTAAAGTCCACATCCCTATGGGGAGGTAATCCCGGTAGTTTGTCCGAAAAAATATCTGCATACTCACAAATGACCCGAGGTAGACAAAACTCCTTTCTCACCTCATCCTCCAAGGTAAGGCTCATAAGCCAACCCATCAGCTGCCCGTGCCATCGAGAGTTATACATGGCTTGGGGCAAAACATTGTGCTTCTCCCCCTGAAAATTAAAACAAACACCATCCGACGTATAAGCAGTGACCTTCTTCCGATCACAATCAATAACAACACGATGTACCGTCAACCAGTCCATCCCTAGGATAACATCGAACTTTGACATGTCCATAATCCGAAGGTCCACGGTGAGTAGAATCCCCGAGATTTCTAACTCACAACCCTGACATATCTAATCAATCCTCACCCTAGCTCCTAGTGGAGAACATACATGCAATGGCTCTTCCAAGGTATTCACCTATAAGCCTAAATCTCTAACACATGATGCAGATATGAATGAATGTGATGCCCCACTATTAAACAATACTTAGAAATGTACCTTGTATCACCGACTGATCTGCCGACTCATTTTGTGGCACCTTGATGTAGACACGCCCCTGAGTCCCTAAAGGTCCGGCCTACAAGCCCTGCCCTTGGTCTTGACCCATGCCCTGGCCCATCTAGCTTGACTGCGGAGTCCCTGCTTAGAAAGTAGTAGGGGCCTAAGTAGCACCCAGGAACTGGTACTGATTTTCTTGGCCTATAGTGGGATAGGGAGGAACATAATGTGTCTGTGACTGCCCCATCGAAGATTGGGACTGAGATGTCCCATAACCCTAGGATCCTTGCCTCTGAGGGCAACCCCGTTTCATGTGACCCAATTGGTGGCAATAATAACTAGTCTTCTGGCCTGCTTGGTAGGCAGTCCTGAAGGTTCCCCCACCTTGGGAGGATCAACCTTGGCCTTGACCCTGATGGCTGCGGCCCTGTCTTTGAGATCCTTGTGGGTTAGAAATCCTATGCTTCTTTCCCGAGCTAGAAGAAGAGGGTTGGCCCTCTTTCTTCTTATCCATAGCACTCAGCTCCCGGATGCTTCGAGCATCTTCCACCTCTCTTTCAATGGCCATCGCTGTTTCGATCATTGTACCCAAGTCTTGTAGGCAGAGGCCTACAATCTTTCCTCGGATGGGTAACTTCAAGCCGTCCTCAAACTTTCTCACTTTGGCCATGTTAGTGGCCACGTAATCATCGGCAAAACGGGCCAGTTCTGTGAACCTAGCCACGTATTCCATCACCATCATTGTGCCCTACTTCAATTCTAAAAATTCCCGGGCCTTCGCATGTCGAACATTCGCAGGAAAATACTTGCCCATGAAGAGCTCCTAGAACTCTCCCCATGTCATGATCTCCAAGTTCTTCGAATCCGTCATCCAATCCCACCATACTTGGGCTTCTCTTTCTAGCTGGAATGTAGCTAGTCTTATCTTAGAGGCATCTGAGGTATTCTCCATAGCCCTTAAGATCTTATTTACTTGTCGGAACCAATGGTCAACCACCATCAGATCCGCCCCTCTCGTGAAAACTGGAGGCTTGTGTGCCTTGAAGTGTTGGAGGTTACTCGTGCCTCCCTGATTGGCATTGGCGCTAGCTTGTGGAATAGTAGCCGCCATCATGCCCATAGTTTTGTTAAATGCTTGTTGGTCAAAGGTCGGTGGTGGTTAATTATTGTTCTGCCTACCGCCTCGGCATCCTTTTCCTCTACTTGCCATCTACACACATGTCAAATGGCAACAATACACTAACTTCGTATCCCGAACTAGGGATCAAGTGAAAACTTTAAAAATTTTCTCATTGTCTCACTAGTAGGGCACATGTCACCCACTAGTAGACATTTATACCATGAACCATCTCGTTCATCCCTTTTTCCACCCCAAGGTTATGTTTTGTAACCCTAGTGTGTCTATTTCTATACACATTTTACCATGTACATAATTCACATAACAAATGCCACTAACATGTAGCAATTTAAGGACATAACATGAAATGCACATGGAATGCAATGGTTTAGACCCAATGCCCATCAAGCCCTAGGTAATTCGTATACCTATGCTCTGATACCAAGCTGTGACGTCCCATGTTATGGGGGTCCTTTTTTAAACCGTTGACCATCCGTCAACCCGCGAAAATATCCGTGGATGTCGCATAACCTGACACCACGTCAAAACATCCCTTAATCGAGATCATGAATTACAATGTACCTCGGACTTCAATATTCATTTAATCCAATCCAAGTCCCAATTAACATAGTTCATACCCTATTAGGGTCCCATTAGGTCATTAAAAGAAAGGAAGTTCAAAGCCCAAAGCAGTTATAAAGTTACATATTTTTAGACTGACTATCAGTAGGTGTATATCGACTACCAGTAGATCGGGCGAAATCTCTATCAGAAGCTATCAGTTAGCTGCTGGTAGCTAGAACCTACTGGACCAGTGACTACTGGTTGACTACCAGTAGCCTGGACCTTCTGGGCCACGACTACCGGTTAACTACCGGTAGCTGTCACCTTCTGGACCACGAGCTACCGGTAGCTTGTGTTCAAAAGGCAACTGATAGTTCCGACTGGTAGCTCCTACCCAGTTTTACCTATTTTCCTTGTTTTTCATTTCCCATTCATTCCAAACCTTTCCAACGCCAAACCAAAATCTTACAACCATATAATTAGACATCTAACATGGTTTATACAAGCTCTATTACAACATTTAGATGTGAATTCATTTAATTACATGCCAAAAACAAATATTCATTGTAAAATCTTTACAATTTACTCAAAATAAAAAGCCACAATCCGGCTTCTTCACCCATGAGGCTCAAGGTGAGAGCCATCTACCGGCACGAACCCTGTACCTGAAATGTTTTCCCATAAAGGGTGAGCTACGCTCAATTGAGAACATCCTAAATAGGCTACTCCCCAACCCAAAAGCACATGAAATGTTTATATGCAATCAATTTACTATTCTCATATTCCAAACAGAAATATGCTATCAATGCTTGAAATTATAATGCAATGCTATGGAATGAGATGAGACTCACTCTCAATAACCAACTCGGACCTTTCGACACATACAATTTGTAATTGTGCAAACGGCCGTCATCCATGATCTCGAGCCCTTCCCGGCTCTCCAACACATGTAATTTCCCTTGTGTATAATCCCATCATCTATGTTAAACATCAAATGAAATTTTCAATCCAGGGTCTTGTGTGGGGTGAGTGTTTATGGACTTACACCAATGGCACCCAACCGACATGGGATTTATGGACTTCCACCAACGGTCCTGCGCATACCGACGCATTTTATGGACTAATACCAACGAAAGTGCGTATCAAAATCACCGAGTCTTACACCCGAGGGATCTTCTAGCCCTTCTTGCTAACCCCAACCCTAAACACCATGCAAACCGTGCGTGGTGTTTACTACTTTATGGTGTTGACTACTTCCATGCACAACCACCAATTTTATGCAATGTTCCCGTGCATATGCAATGTAATGCCTCATTGCAGCTCTACAACAATGTTCAATATGTCATGTGTGCCATATGAACCATTTCAAACCCAAATCACATAATTCATGATAATTATATCAAAAGCATAAAATTTTCATAATTCACAATATCAATAAACTAATATGCATTCATCAACATTTTATCCACAACTCAATTTCAAGCATGCCATCTCATGTTAAGCAATAACACACCTCCATAATCCAAGATATTTTGTAAACACATAACATGCTCACAATTCACCTAATTCAAGAAATTACATTAAGCCATTTCGAAATACCCAATTCGAGATGGAAGATATTCTACCTAAATCTAATACCCATTTCATCAAAATCAATTTAATAGGGAAGTCATATATATCTATATTAACCTACCCATTTTCATACAACATTTTAGGTTGTGAATACACCTAGGTAGGACAATTCCCTACCTTTTGTAGCATGAAGAACGACCGTAGAAGTTCCAAAATTTCACCCAAGCTTCAATCCCAAGCTTCCCCAAATTTTTTGGTTTTCAACCTTCGGTGAAAGCCCTCTTTTTTGGTGTGTACTCGTATCCCTCGTCGAAGAGATCAACTTTTCCTCTTGGCCTGAGCAGATCCAAGCTCTCTAGCTCTGTAGATCGTAGAGAGAAGTTGAAGAATTTCTCTCTTTTTCCTCTCCTCTCCATCGGCTAACGACTGAACCAAAAATGGGGAGAAAACCCTATTTATATTTTTTAGAATGCTTGGTCCATAACGCGCTATACGCCCATTTTTATTCTGGATCCGTTTTCATCCTGGAACGATTAAATTTCGCTCCAGCTCAAGTTCAAAAATATTTTTGATTTGTCTTAACTCCATTTATTTTAAAAATCTCATAATTTTCTCAAAAATTTTGTATTTGGGTCTCCCGGGCCCGACCGCCTCGTAAAACGCGAAAAATTAAACTATCTCAGAATTCAATAAAATTTGACATGGTCCCTAGAGTTCGCGAGATGATTCCAACGGTGAGGTCCGTTTTGTCATCGGAGTTCTAAAAAGTTTCAGGTTTACAACCTGAATTGTTGTGGCAATTTACCGTTTTGGCCTTTATTCTTAAAAGTTTAATTTTTTTTACCCAGGTTTTTACACCATCATTCCAATAATCACTACATGATAAACTCCAATTTTAACCCCTTCCCTTTTTCTCTTATACTATTACTTATTCTGGAATAGGTTCATCGAAGGAAGTGATAGTAGTTTCCTTTGTCATCACCACAAACTGTCAAACCTTCACTAAATTAGGCTTCCAAAGAAATCATCTGACGATTTCTCCAGCAATGGATAAGCCTAGCAATATACACCATTACAAAACTTCGAGACAACAACGTGAACATAATAAATATAAATGTTTCAAGCTCCTTTACATATGTCACTTTCCACTCCTCTCCTAATTTGATTCATATATTGGTAAAACCTTCCCTCATCTTGGGAGAAACGGTAAACACCATTACCCCCATTAAAAATCACCATGATCTCGAATCACACCATCTGAGGACAAATAGACCCAATTACATAGCATTTATCTTCCATGTCAACCCAACACTAAAATCTTCCATTTTGTCCTTTACATCAAGCTCCGAGGTCTTGTTTTTATTGTCATACTTCCCATACCCTCTGGAGAAACCAACATCTAATAGTGTATCCCATACCTGCAAATATAGCAGTCACACTCAGTTACAAGTGACTCATCGTAAAAAAGAAAAAAACAAACATGGCAAAAAACAAAAAACATTGTGGAGCTTTTCCACTCACTTCCAATATTTCCTTAGAACCTCCAATAGCTGGCAAAAAGGGGCAATCTCTGAGAAAGAAATAGAAAAGATGGCTACCTGATAACATTTAGAACCAAATGTGACAATCATATCAAATTAACTATAGGATACCCAACATTCAGAACAAGACATGCCATTCCTCTCAAATGAATAACCTAGTCCTCTGTGCAATGCCCGACAAACTTGTACTTTTTCTTTTACTTTACTGTGGTTAAAAGATTAAAATATAAATCATAAGATTAGGGAGGTTAGATATAAACAATTTGAACTATTGTTGTACTTTTATGTTCGAGGAGCTTCATATGTTAATTCTATAGATGCGTTTATATGCACAAAAGCATCACTGCATGGATCTAATTTTGGAATGATTATTGTCCCCATCTTTTCTCAATAATTCAATCGATTTTCCAAATTATATGGTAATACTAAAGAATAACATACTACTTTAGGATTCTTTGACGACACATAAGAAGGTTGATTGTTTGACAAATCCCAAAGTTTCACATGCAACAAAAAAAGAGTAACCACTGTTAAACTAGATTGTTCATAACTTAAAGGTTACACAAATGTTTAAGTAAGTCCATTTTATAGATAAAATTATTGTTTCTTACCAGAAAAAATTGTATTAGTGAGGATCAAACAAATACAAAAATGAAAGAAGAAGAAATCACCATGTTATTTATGGAGCCAGTTGCCAGAAGCTACAAATGATGATAGGGAACAATCAGTGTATCAAAATCAATAATTGTACCATTTTCAAGACTTGCCTAAAAAAATATGGGATGACTATTCAGTTCTGTAAGGTCCAATTAAGTTTGAATGCACCTCTAAAATTATAGACCCAAATATACAACTAAAGAAAAAACCACAAATGAGTGCTCAGTGTGAGGATCCCATACGAGGCTTTCAACATCTACAGTGACTAACCACTTAAATCCAAAATGTGATGGTCTCCTTCCATCCCTCTAGAATGCATTAACATAAATAAAATGATCATAAATTCACAGCAAACTAGAGTGCTGAATTAATGTGGTAAATGAACAACTGTATGTGTTTATGATGAATGAAAAAAGGAAGCTAAAATCTGAGTTACCATGACTACTGAATGATCAAAAGATCCACTAAGAAGAATTTGTGGTTTATAATTTTTCCACGTAACTGCTTGCACCTGAGGATATAAGAAGGTGAGACTACACTTTAGACACAAAAGTTTGCCAAAGACCAAAAAAAAAAAAAAACACAATCAAATTAGCGCTCTTAAAATTAAACATGAGTTATAGTAGTTATTAGTTTAATCATTAATCATAAGTGTTAAAGCCACTCAACCTAACTCACCAGCTATCATTAAAGCTAATCCAACTTTTACATAAACATGGTTGTTTATAGAATTCTTGCCCAAGCACACTGCACCAAATTTTTAATGCAATGATAAAACCGCTGACAAAATGTTAATACAAAAATAGGTTGAAGATTAACTTGCTTTTGTTTGATTTTACTTGTTCTGATTGCTTTTTTGTGGCTGATTGAGGGCAGACCAAGCTTTTTGATCCACCAACTTGTCATGAATGATTGAAAAAAACTATATACTCATCATTGACTTTATTTTTTTCTGTTATTTAGAAAATGAAATGATTGATCGTCCACTCCTTCTAACTCTCCAAAAAAAGAAACCAAATTGGTCGATGTCCCCAAATTGAAGAGACAACAATATCGAGATGGGTATAACAAACTGAAACCAATCATTAGTGAGTTTCTAGATCTTTATTGTATGTATGTATATACAATGTACAAAAAGGATATAAAAGGTGATAAATAATCGTGTCCTAATACATCATCAAATATAGAAAGAGGACACCAATGCTGAATCCTTACTTTGTCCTCATGGTGCTCCATTGTGATATCGCATTTTCCAGTGGCCACATCCCAAATCTTAACCAATTTGTCAGCACTAGCATTGGCAAGTACATTCCTACATATAATTTTTCAATTAACCTATCAAAAGAATGTCAGATTCAACCCCATTAAAATAAAACTAGCCAAATGATGAAGGATATTTCCTCCATGTACTCCTTGTTCCAAGCAAGACCAAGTACAAAACCAGTGTGACTGTCTTTTTTATATTTGAATGATTTCTGACACAACAAAAATGAAGAGATATAAGAGTATGGAGTAAATCAACAAAAACTCCCCAAAAATGGATTAAGGATATGAAGTTGCAATTACAAGGAATGGGCACTAAACCACACATTTTTTCTTGAGTAATTAGATCACGCTTCCAAAACAAATACTATGGTGGTGATGTTACATGGAAAAGGCTAATCTATTACATCCTTTCAAAAATAGAAAATTTCCAATATGAAAAAAAGTTTACAATGATAGCTTTATAAGGTATACGGTGCTACTGTGACTAAACACTTTGGAAAATATCACTTTATAGATGAACTTAAAGAGAATAGGAAGAGAGAATAAGGAATATGCTGACTGACTAGCACTTAAGTTCCATACAAAAATTTTCTAAATCATAGATAATGTGATTTTTCCATTGGACCATTTGATCTAAATTTTCTTTTCAAAGGACCAGAAAAAAAAAACATTCAACAGTCAAAATAGAACATTGCAGAAACTACATACTCTATGAAACTCATTACACTAACTTTTGCATGAAAAACTATGTCATCTGACATGAAGTCATAGACTTAGTAACATGTGGGAAAGCATGAAATCCTTCAAAACTTCAACGTCAATGACACTAAGCTAGGAATAATTTAATTAGCTCACCTTCTTTCCTTTTTTCTTTTTCTCAGCAACGCCACCTAATACAACAGTTGGTTGGACTTCGTCTATCTAACAATAGTGAAAAAAATTAAATTTTAATAAATAAAATCTCCATCAAAAGCGTTATCAATCTAAAGTCCACCAAGATCAAATTCTGCAGTTTACATTCAATGTCAAAGTCCCATATTTCAATGGCTGGTTCCATTGAGCCTACATCTACAAAGTTGCCTCCCAACATTCCTGTAACGCCCCAAAATACACCCTGGACGGCATTACATTCAATAACCATTCATACCATGAGAGCACTAAGATAAACCATCAATAAAGAAGACTTCATAACAATGATTCATAACATTTACATCAATATCCCAAAAGAATATGCCATCTTGGGCCTTTACATTCACAATGAAAATTTACTATTATAGCGCAGCGAAAA
>CM042199.1:22355772-22371076 GCA_023539305.1 Ilex asprella | reverse complement strand
GAAACATTAAAAGTATGTCTCAAAAGAAACCATTCCCAAATGGTTAGTAAAGGTGTCTGCCGTTGCATTGTCCCATACCAATGCACCGACTTCGACTTAATCCAATTCAAGTTCTCATCTAGATATAGTGTTATATATTGGTTCATCCCATACCATGTACGTTGATTGTTTCTCAAGAATCTACCCAACGACTATACCTAGTTCACCAATCATAATCAAAATCAAAAGCACTTTGGGAAAGGGTGTCCCTTCCCAAGAAAGGTATACCAACCCTAGTTCGAACTCTAGTGAACGATAGTGGTGCCATTACCAAATGACCACCAACTACAAGTGTTAGAAAACCATCTCACCCCCACTGGGATAGACTAACCTCTAACACTCTATGACATCTTTCAATGGTAATTCAAGTCCCTCACAACAACCATACAACAAGAAAACTAACATGTCCTCAATTACAAGCATATTTCTAAAAATCTCCAATTTCATCATGTCATAATTTCAATAATCAACTATAAAAAATACAAGAGATCACACTAAAATCATTTATTACTCAACACAAAGTTCTATAGTCCCAATGTCAATAATAAAAGAAAACTTTAAGAAGAAAATTCATCCCTCTCCAAAAATCTAGGGTTTTTCAAACAAAAGAGAAATTTCATGGGTAATCAACCATAACTTTGATAAAACATGTATTCATTGCCCAAAAGACTAAGAGAGAATGATTTATATCATCTATATCACATTTATAGCAAAACATACATATATACATAAACCCTAATCTCAATGAAAGAGAAAGAGAAGAAATCCCCTACCTTTTTCTTGGAAGCTAGGTTTGATCTTGACTAACTCCTTTAAAGTCTTGTTGTTCTCTTCCTTTCTTCCTCTCTTCTCTTCCTTTCTTTCTCTCTTAGGGTTTCTAAGGTTGGAGGTCTGAAATGGAGTCAAAATAGGCGACCTTGGGTATTTATAAGGCTAAAATCGGACCAAGATCGTGACTTTTAATTGTCAGATCACTTTCGGCCGTACCGGTACGTCGAACTCTCTGGACCAGTTTACTCTGGTATGCTTTAGTACCGGTACACCGTACCGGTATAGTTTTGTTCAATTTTTCCCTTTTTTATCCATTTTTCATTTCCAATCCATCTTACACCCTTCCAAAGCCATCTCAAACCTCTCTAACACATATTTCTACCTCAAACCTATTTAATACAAGTTCTAGGATCTGAAATTTCATATTTTTACTTATTAAAACTAAAATTCTACTATTATTTCCATTAACGTTCTAGATCTCTACTTTTCTCATCTACCAAATTCAAACACACATCGCCACACATATCCACCTTTTTACAAGAATTATTTACTATATATCTCTATACATATATAAAAGAAAATGCAGGGTGTTACAAAAATAAAACAAGGACATTTAAATAGATCTCAAGTTTACACCACAACAATAATTTAAATAGAAACAGTAAAAGCATTTCTCAAAAGAACCCATTCCCAAATGGTTCAGAAAAGTGTCTGTCGTTGCATTGTCCCATACCAATGCACCGGCCCCGACTTAATCCAATCCATGTTCTTATCTAGATATATATATATATATATATTGGTTCATCTCATGTCATGTACGTCGATTGTTTCTCAAGAATCTATCCAACGACTATATCTAGTTCACCAATTATAATCAAATCACAAGCACTATGGGAAAGGGCGTCTACCATACCAATGGTAGTGACGAGTCCCTTCCCAGGAAGGTATACCAACCCTAGTTCGAACTCCAGTGAACTATAGTGGTCTCATTACCAAATAATAACCCACTACAATTGTTAGGAACCCATCTCATCCCCACTGGGGTAGGCTAACCTCTAACACTTTACTACATCTTTCGATGGCAATTCAAGTCCCTCACAACAACCATATAATAAGGAAACCAACATATTCACTACAAATTCCAAAGTATTGACAAAATTCCGAAATTCATCATGGGACAATTTCAATAACCAAGTATGAAAAATGCAAGAGATCACAACAACATCATTTTATTACTCCACACAAGTTCTATAGTTTCAATTTCAATAATAAAAGAAGAATTTAAAAAAAAAATTCATCCCTCTCCTTAATCTAGGATTTTTCAAACAAAAGAGAAATTTCATGAGTATTCAACCCTAACATTGTTAAAATCATGTAATCTTTACCCAAAAGATTAGGAGATGATGATTTCATTTCATATGTATAGCATTTAGAGCAAAACATATATAGGTACATAAACCCTAATCTGAATGAAAGAGAGCGAGAAGAAATCGCCTACCTTGTGTTCTTGGAAGCTAGGTTTAGATCTTGGATAACCCCTTTAAACTCTTGTTTTTCTCTTCCTTTCTTCTCTTCCTTTCTTTCTCTCTTAGGGTTTCTAAGGTGGAGGGGCCGAAATGGAGCCAAAAGAGGCGACATAATGTATTTATAGGGCAAAAATCGGACCAAGATCGTGACATTAAACATTCAGAATTCATTTGGCTGCGTACCGGTACGGTACAGTACTGGTACGGTGCAGTACCGGTACGTCGAACTCTCTGGACCAGTTTGCTCCGATACACAGTACCGGTACGATTTTTCCAGTTTCTGCCTTTTTCTCTGTTTTTCATTTCCAATTCCTCCTAACCCTTCCAAATTCATCCCAAACCTCTCCAACACATATTTCTACACCAAACCTATTTAATACAAGTTCTAGGACCTAAAATTTCATATTTTCACTTATTAAAACTAAATTTCAACTATTATTTCCACTAACCTTCTAAATCTCTACTTTTCCAATTCTACCAAATTCAAACATACATCATTACACATATCCACATTTTTACAACAATTATTTACTATATATCTATATACATATATAAAAAGAAAATGCGGGGTGTTACACGAGGGATCTTCTAGCTCCTTCTTTCTACCCCGACCCTATTTACCATGCAACCATGTGGCTCAGCTAGGCCTTTGGCCCAACTATTCCAAGTCATACGTCAATCAACAAGTGTGGTGTTGACGACCACCAAGTACACACACCCATGTGATGCGATGTCTCTGTACATTTGCAATGTGGTATGCCATTGCAATAACAATATCATGACTCATATGTGATGAATGCCATATGGACTAGTTTAACACATAACAACCCAATTCCCTGGTAAATTATATCATAAGCGTATAATTTCCACAAGTTATCACATAACTGAATTCAAGTATGTTATTTCAATTTAATCAAAACAACAAACTTACAGCATTCAAAGCATTTTATCCACATTTATACAAGGCACAAACATTCAACACATAGCATGCCTTAATTTTCACATTTACAAGAAATTACACAAGTAACTTCTACACATCAAATTTAAGCTAGAATTGACTCAAGTCATTTCAATACCCAATTTCCTCATTTTCATGACCCTGGACTTATCTTAGGTCAACATTTATATCAAAATCTTAGTGTATCAACACCAAAGGGTGGAATAAAATCAAAGTAGGAAGAAACATACCTCTTGAAGCGTAGATTTAAGGATAAGACCTTCAAGAACACCAACAAAGCCTAAAACCTTTGATTTCTCCAAATCCCGTATTTGGATCTTCGGTGAAATCCCTTATTTTTGGTATGTATACCTAGCCCTCATCGATGTGATCGACTTTAACTCTTGGTCTGACGGAACTCCGAGAATTAGCGAAAGAAATCTAAAAATCTTACTTTTATCTCTCTTTCTCTCCAACATGTGAAGCCATCTGAAGTTCAGTAGATATTTTGTGCCAAAATATCTACTTTAAGCCCCTATTTATAATTTCCAAGATTGACCCTATTCGCGTCAAGTGTCCCCCACTTATCCAGATTCGTTTTCTCCCTAAAACTCAGTTTAAGTTCAAATTAATTTAATTTGAACTTTTATCCAATTATAAGAAAATTTTAAAATTTTTATTTTTGGAGACCTTTATGATGTCATTCGCCACCCAGTCGTCCCGTAAAACGTAAAGAAATTGACTATCTCGAAATTCGACAAAATTAGTCTAGGTGACTAGATTTCGTGGTATGATTTCAATGACGAATTTTGTTGTATCACACGAGTTCTAGAGAATACGTATTTTAATTTCATAATATAGTGGCAAAATGACCACTTTGCCCTTTTTAAAAAAAAATTCAAATTTAACCAGGTTTTTACAAATGGTCCAATGGAAAAATCACATTATTTGCGATTTAAAATTTTTTTGTATGGAACTTAAGTGCTGGTCAGTCAGCATATTCCTTATTCTCTCTTCCTATTCTCTTCAGGACCATCTATAAAGTGATTTTTTTCCAAAGAGTTTAGTTGCAGTAGCACCGTATAACTTATAAAGCTATCATTATAAACTTTTTTTCATATTGGAAATTTTCAATTTTTGAAAGGATGTAATCGATTACCCTTTTCCATGAATATCACGATCATAGTATTTGTTTTGGAAGTGTGAGATATAATTAATTAGGACAAAATGTGTGGTTTAGTGTCCATTCCTTGTAATTTCAACTTCATATCTTTAATCCATTTTTGGGTTTTTTTTTGTTGATTTACTCCATACTCTTACATCTATGCATTTTTGCTGTGTTAGAAATCAATGAAATATTAAAAAGATAGTCACACTGGTTCTGTACTTGGTCTTACTTGGAACAAGGAATACAAGTGGAGGAAATATCCTTCGTCATTTGGCTAGTTTTATTTTAATGGGGTTGAATCTGACATTCTTCTGATTGGTTAATTGAAAAATTATATGCAAGAATATATTTTCCAGTGCTAGTGTTGACAAATTTATTAAGATTTGGGATGTGGCCACTGGAAAATGTGATATCACAATGGAGCACCATGAGGACAATGTACGGATTCAGCATTGGTGTCCTCTTTCTATGCTTGATGATGTATTAGGACACGATTATTTATCACCTTTTATATCCTTTTTGTAAATTGTATATACATGCATACAATGAAGATCTAGAAACTAACCATTGGATTCAGTTTGTTGTACCAATCTCGATCTTGTTGTCTCTTCGATTTGGGGTCATCACCCAGTTTGGTTTGTTTTTTTGGAGAGTTGGAAGGAGTGGACGATTAATCATTTCATTTTCTAAATAACAGAAAAAAATAAAGTTAATGATGAGTATATAGTTTTTTTCAATCATTCATGACAAGTTGGTGATCAAAAAGCTTGGGTTGCCCTCAATCAGCCACAAAAAAGCAATCAGACCAAGTAGAATCAAACAAAAACAAGTAAATCTTCAACCCATTTTTTGTATTAATCTTTTGTCGGTGGTTTTATCATTGCATTAAAAATTTGGTGTAATGTGCTTGGGCAAGAATTCTATATACAACCATGCTTATGTAAAAGTTGGATTAGCTTTAATGATAGCTGGTGAGTGAGGTTGAGTGGCTTTAACACTTGTGATTAATGATTAAACTAATAACTACTATAACTCATGCTTAGTTTTAAGAGCGCTAATTTGATCGTGTTTTTTTTTTTTTTTGACTGTGGTAAACTTCTGTGTCTAAAGTGTAGTCTCACCTTCTTATATCCTCAGATGCAAGAAGTTGCGTGGAATCATTATGAACCACAAATTCTTATTAGTGGATCTTTTGATCATTCAGTAGTCATGGTAACTCAGATTTTAGCTTCTTTTTTTAATTCGCCATAAACACATACAGTTGGAGATTTACTACATTAATTCAGCAATCTAGTTTGTTGTGAATTTATGATCATTTTATTTATGTTAATGCATTGTAGAGGGATGGAAAGAGACCATCACATTTTGGATTTAAGTGGTCAGTCACTGCTGATGTTGTAAGCCTCGCATGGGATCCTCACACTGAGCACTCATTTGTGGTATGTGTTTTTCAGTTGTATATTTGGGTCTATCATTTTAGAGGTGCATTCAAGCTTAATTGGACCTTAGGAAACTAAATAGTCATCCCATAATTTTTCAAGTGAGTCTTGAAAATTGTACAGTTATTGGTTTTGATATACGGGTAGCTTCGTCTAATGAGTCAAAGCAAAGTTTCACTCTCTATGCACTTGACAAAGTTGTTTGCTCGGTTTCTTATCATCTTTTGGCCCCAAATGTGCATCTATTCCCTCTCTCTGGTTTAAGATTTCAATGCTTAACCTCGTCTGTTTGACGCATTGACTGTTCCCTATCATCTTTTGTAGCTTCTGGCAAATGGCTCCATAGATAAAATGGTGATTTCTTCTTCTTTCATTTTTGTATCTGTTTGATTCTCACTAATACAATTTTTCTGGTAAGACATAATAATTTTATCTATAAAATGGATTTACTTAAACATTTGTGTAACCTTCAAAGTTATGAACACTCCAATTTGACAGTGGTTACTCTTTTTTTGTTGCATGCGAAACTTTGGGATTTGTCAAACAATCAACCTGCTTATGCGACGTCAAAGAATCCTAACGCGGTATGTTATTCTTTGGTATTACCATCTAGTCTTGAGATCCTTTGGCTACTGAGGGGTGGACATGGTGTACCTTGTGGAGATAAGGTACTTGGTGGAGATGATGGAGGAGGGTCAGAGGGAGATATATATGTGCTTGATTATGGATTTGGATGTTTGTTTCTTCTTTTGTGAATTTGTTTCTTCTTTGGTTAATAGGCTTCTTCTTTTGAGGGTTATTGTGGATATTTGAGGGGTGATTTTGTTTGTTCCTTCCTTTTTCTTTTAAGGTTTCTTCTTTGGTAGTTGTTGTGGATATTCTATGTATTTATGTGGTTGGTCACTTCTTTTGTGGATGAATTGGATTTTGGATGTTGATGTTAAAAGATCATATTTAATGAAATGAATGATTCAGTTTGTCACTCGTATCAGTTTAAATACATGTGTAGAATTAGGAGTATAATCATATGTGATAATAAATGATGGAACATATGTGGTTGCTAAGACCGTTTGTTAAAATGACTAAGCATATGATCGGTTTAACTCAACTTAGCAACCGAGACTTAAAACCACATTTCTTGAAAACTAGGTATTTTTTTGATGGTTAAATTGTCAAATGTAAATTAGTATTTGTGATTCTTAAGGTACAAGATGATCAGACTCGAAAATGGAATCAGTATATAACTGACATTCCTTGGAAAACCCGACATAACATGTGGAGAAAACGAAGAAGACGATGGTAAGTTTCAAGTCCTACGATGCTTTTGAGTGGAGATCAACATTTACTCAATAAAGGTTTTTCACTATCTATCTTTGAATAATCTCATTAAATTTTCTTTTATTGATGCAACTAAAGCAATCCATTGACATATCTGTTCATACGACACATACACATGCACATACTTGAAAAAAGATTTTAGGCCATTTTTTGATTTATTTTTGAGTCTTTGCCATTTCATTTGCAAAATTATATCGCTAGTTAGCCATGCTTGAGCTTTCAAAGAGTGATTTCTTTTTCAAGAAACCCATATGATAACCAAGCCATAGGACAATATGCTTGACATACCTTTGCTAACTAATTTTCTTACACCCTATTATAAATCAGTATGACCCAAAAAAGCAAGAGAAATAGAAAAGACAATGATGACTATTGTTCAGTTAAAAGAAAAGTCGATGGGAACACCCAAAAAATAAAAGGAACTAAAAGAGAGGGAATTGCCAAGAAAGTGAAAAATGAGAAAAATGAAAGAAAGAAATACTGTTTCTCAGCAAAATATCGAAAAGAAAGAGGTGTGTTATGCTACATAAACAGATGATAGCTTTTGAATACCATTGACGTCATTTTGTTAACCACTGACCTCTGGCCATATTGCAACCTATGAAATGCCTTGATTGATCACAAGTTTGATGCATGTGTGTGATTATCAATCAAAAGTTGGGGTATGTTAAATAGTATTTCTTTAATTTTCTCAATATTCCTCCATGATATTATGCTAAAACATAATTTAGTTTGTTTGCTTAAACTTTACTCCTTTATTAATTGTGCATGTGATTTTTTGATTGGCCATCTTTTGATCACATGCCTCTTGAGAAGAGAGTCACTATAATCAGAGCGTAATTTTTGTTGAGGGCATTTCTAAGAGACATTTGTGAAATCAAAGCTATCCATTGAAGGTGGTAAAGTGGAATGTTTGTTATATAACAATTCTTATTTCTAGAATGGTCATTACTACTACACAGGGGATTCCAAATTCCCATGTAACACATGCTAATTTTTGCATAAAATAAGCACCAAAGAATGAAGAGCATGCTAGATAAAAGTCAAAATTGAGGGTTGAGTGTCCCAACGACCATAATGGTAATTTACTTTAACCAACAATCCCAAAAACACACTTGTTCGATGGAAGTTTGTGGGTAGCTTCACTGAAAACCTTCACGAGGCAACACTCGTCCACTAGGGTAAACCTAATGGTTTAACGGCTTGTTCCGTACACTAAATGCAACCGGATGACCTACAAAAACGACATTAGAAATAGATTTTCATTCATTGGATTACTAGGGACTAGTAATATTTAGGTTGGGGTGTGATTAGTACTTAAAATTAGTATTTTTACTATGCCTTTTTGGGACTAATTGTACTTTAATGGAGTTTAAGTGATAAAATTTCTGGTCCTAAAGTGAACAAGGGATCAAGAACAATAAATATCACACTTGAGGGTAACACTAGCACATTAGGGCGCAAAAGTGGAAAAGCTTGGACCATGCCAAGAACGTTCGAACGCCAACTCACGTTCCAATGTCCACTTGAATTGATGGAAGACCAGACTGCTAAGACATAGCATCCTGCACCGAAGAAAGAAGACCCTGAGGTACTTTAGTACCACGTTTGAATGACAATCAACGTTCGAACTTCCCCTGGAATTATCTGAAGACCATGATGTTGCATAAAGTGTGGAAATGGGTTTCCACTGATGACGACATGCCACTTGAGTAAGGAAAACATAACCCAAACAACGTTCGAACGCCATATCACGTTCGAACATTCTCCACAAACTTCCTACAGAGTGGTTGGCTTTTCAATTGGACATGAGCGGCAATGCACTATTTCTTTACTACCTCTTGTCCCATCAACCTTGCCTATAAATACTCTCATTTTGAGAGGAACTAGAAGAGTTGTTCAGGAGAGAAGAGATTGGTTTGGCACTAGACCAACATCTCATTATTTTTACTAGTCTTGAGTTTTTCATTTACTTTTGTAGAGAGCTTCGATGGTGGCTTAGACTCCCACTCATTTAGCTAATCTTAGATGTATGTTATATTTGCTTGTATCAAGGGAGTTAGCTCATCTTTTGGTTGAGGAAGCCACCCTTCAAATGTGACTAGCTTTCTTATACTTTTATTGTCATGTCTTTCACTTCCATGGCTTGAGCTTCCTGCTTTCTTAGAAGAGTGAAACTCTTCCACTTTTTTAGAGTTTCACCAAAGCCTTGAAGGGTGGAATGTGATTCACTTATTCTTCGTTAAAGATCGGCTCTTTGTTTATTTTGATTTACTTTGTAACTCCTCTACTTGGAAGGATGAGTATCACTCACTTTTCTAACTTTGCTAAAGCCATGAAGAGTGAGTAGTTCCTCATTCATTCCTTAGTAAGAGGTGAGGAACTTTTATTAATTATCTGGAAGTTATAGTTGTACATTTTCTTTGTACTTTAATGCTTTATATTACACGTGCTTCTTGAATGATTGAATGCATAGCTAAGGTACTTGTATAATCATAGGTTCTTTCTATGTCACAGATGACTCTTGCATAAAAATACTCATTGGTTCAAGGCAAGCACCCCGACTAGATCTTCATGACAACATTTCAATCTTCACCATTATTATGCTTTATCTAAAAAATGGAACATTAATGCCATGGTTGGATGTCTTGTAGAAACACTTGCTTGTTTGTAGATAGGTTGAGTCTCGGCACAGGCAATTCTTGTAAACTTCTAAAAATGGCATTGAAATCATATGCTTAATTCTCAAGGTCCTTCTTTATCTTCTGATTAACTTGCCGCTCCTAGAGGAGTTAATTGAGTTATAAAGCATGAGTATAATAAACCGGATGATTAACTATAGGTTTTGTTCCTCGAACTAAAGAGTGGTTGTTATATTTGATCATTTATCTTATAATTTGTTTACAAAAATCATTGGAAAGAATCTTATATTTTATCCAGAAAACTCCATAGCTTCAAAATCTCAAGGTTTCCAATTACTTGGTCTTTATCACTGCTTGCTTTAACACACTAATCATAGCTCCCTGTGGATTCGAATTCCAACTCAAACCGGATTATTACTATAGCTTGACCACCTGCACTTGGGTGTACACATTTTAGATCAAGTCAAGTTTTTTGTGCCGTTGTCGGGGAGCAATAAATGGTGTTTTAAAATGAAAGGTAAAAAGATCTTCATTTTAGTATAAATTTTTGGCTTGGACAATTAAATATTATTATTTTGATGTAATTGAAATAACATGTTTGAGTTTGTTGCAATATGCGGACATATGCTTATTGATATATTGAGCATATGATGATTTATGGAGGTTATATGCATATGATATAAATTTCCATGAAATATGTTGATATGTGATAAAATTTGTCCATATGGCATTCATTACATGTGAGATATGACAATGACATGCAATGATTCATTACATTCCATTCGCATGGAGACATCGCATCATGAGGGTGTATGTGCATGATTGTCGCCATTACCTCACTTGGTGGATGACGGGCAGACTCGGAAGATGTGGATCGAAGATCCAGTTGAGTCGCATAGTTGAATGAAAGAAAATTGGGTTGGGTTAGCAAGAAAGGACTAGAAGTTCCCTCGGGTGAGAAACCGGGTGATTGGATATGCACAACGTTGGTATAAGAGCCCATAAAGTTTGTCGATGTAAGCGGAACCATTAGTGTAAGTCCATAAACATCCACCCCAAGAAAGACCGTAGATTGTAAATGTTTTTCGAAGTGTAACATGGATGACGAAATCATAAACGTTGGCGTTGCATGTGTTAAGGAGCCGGGAAGGGCTCAGATTGAGTGCATGAGTGAGTCTCATCTCATTGCATGGCATATCAAAATAAATTCCTTCATTGAGTTGCATATACTTGATTGGAATTGTTGTGATAATTGTTGTTGCATGTGCATCTAGGGGGGAGTAGCCTTTGTAGGAAATATTCTACTGAGCATGACTCACCCTATACGGGAACACATTTCAGGTGTGGGTTACATGGCAGTGGATGGATCTTATTCTGGCCATCAAGGGTGAAGAAAGCCGAAATGTGGCTTAAATTTGAGTTTTTTGTAAAACATGTATGAAAACTTAGTTTTTGGCGTGTAAAATTATGCAAAATATTGTAATAGAACTTGTGGAAACTATGTTTGATGCATAAATATATGTTGTATAAGTTTGAGTTGGTTTTGGAATAGATTGGAATGGGTTGGAAAACAAAAATGGTTGAAAAAGGACAAAAAGGAAAGAGATTTTAGACGCTGTCTATTATTTTAGCCACAACTCTTTATTATGATGTCCAATAGATCTGAAATTTTGACAGTAGATAGTAGACATCTAGGGCTACAAAAGTGTAGCTCACAAAAATTATCCAAATCGACCTCTAAATAGGTCAAAACCTCACTGGAAGTTCTAGCCGACGCTGGGATGACGTTTGAACGTGATTGACGTTCGAACGACAATGAGTCCCATTACTTGGTGTCTGCAAAACTCTGATGGAAATGGAAAAGTACTGGGAGCAAGTGACGTTCGAAGTCCAAGTGACGTTCGAACGTAACTAGTGACATTCGAACGCCAAATAACGTTCGAACGTGAATTTGAAATTTTGCATACTATGTGTTATTCATTCGTGCTTGGGTTTCTTTGGTTCAAAGGACACATATGGACCTCAAATGATATAAATTGGGATATATTGGACCCTATTTGATTAAATGATAGCCTGCACATGGGTCACATGTGTAGGTTATAATCCCAACTTAAGGGATGCTATTGACGTGATGTCGGGTCGTGCGACACTCACTAGTATTTTTGCGAGTTGACGGGTGGTCAACGGACTTACAAATGACCTCCGGTTTTAGGGGCATCACATGAATCCTATCGGTAAGGCCTACCGATAGGCTTCTACTTTGGACCAATTTTTATAGAATTATCATAACTTTTTATCCAACTATCTGATTGAGCTAAAATTTTAACACAATACAAAAAACATCCAGATCTACAACTTTCATGCTTGGCACTTTTTCATATTTGAAGCGGATCATGGTCAAAATGGAGGAAAACCGAGGCTCTGTAACTAAATGGTGTGGGTGCTAGTGCCTTTGTTACCAAACACCAATACCTCTTTGATTTCTTCACTTTTAAGCTTCAAATCCTCATGTAATTTGTCCATGCCTTCACCACACATCCATACTTAGTTGCAAAGTTCTAAAATTCATAATTTACGCTATAATTACCTGTAACATTGAAAATTCAATATTATTTATAATTTTGGTTAACTCTAAGTACTTATATGCAAAAGTTGAGTTAAAATGCATGTAATGATGCCGTTAAATATGCAATATTTTGTGCTCATCAGTGTCCTACCATTCAAGTGTTCAAAGAGGTCTTGTTGGAACAAACAAATGTCATTTTTAACTTCAACAAGTCCTACTCCAACCTATACTTTGAAACATACAATCCAGGGTAGCGGAACCATCTGAACTTATGTTGGAGGAACACACAACCTACTCCCATGAACCAACCACAACGTTCACATCCACCACATCAAGGACCTCTCCCATACCAAATATACCAACCACCACACAAAAGGTGCCTTGCGGACTAAACTAGTTCATGCAAAACCAAATGAACTACAACACCCATTCTACACAAGCTTTCACTAATTTCAGACCACCCAGTCTTTTGAGGATATGAAAAGCCACATTCAAAAGTTTACCTAATCTATGAGCACACATGAGAAGTGCAAGCTCCCTACCCAACCAAAATCACCACAAAGGCCAATTTTATATAGGAAATCTTTAAATCCTGGAAACCACACAACACAAGACCAAGCCCAAGCTATCACTACGCTGAGAAGTGGCAAGGTGATTGAAAAAATAATTAGAAATATATTGATCCCAAGGCCAAGACCTGAGTCAACCCCATACACTGAACCAATTAAGCCAAAACCATCAAAGGAAAAGGAACCTTGATGTCCTATTCCCGCTCATTTCCTTCATAGATTCAAAATAGTCTAGAAAGTGAGCATGGAGGTGCTTAAGTGATTAGATGCAGGGATAATTTTTTCCATCTCTTATAGCAAATGGGTTAATCCAACCCAAGTTGTGCCAAAAAAATTTGGGATAACAATGATAAAAAATGATGCAAATGAACTAGTGCCAACTCGAGTCATCACAGGATTGCAGATGTGTATTGACAATCGAAAACTCAATTTGATAACTAGGAAAGACCATTTTCCTCTTCCCTTTCTTGACTAGGTTTTAGAGAGAATTGCAAGCCATGAATTTTATGGTTTCTTGGATGGGTATTTCGGGTACAATCAAATTGAGATAGCATTAAAAAAACCACATTCATATGGCCCTTTGACACCTTTGCATTCAAAAATATTCCATTTGAACTTTGTAACACTCCAGCAACATTCCAAAGATACATGCTAAGCTTGTTCAGTGACATGGTTGAAAATTTTTTGGAAGTGTTCATGGATGGCTTCTCTATCTATGGTGACTCTTTTGATTTGTGTCTGGCCAACCTAGAAAAAGTGTTAAAAAGATGTAAAGAAGCCAATCTAGTGCTTAATTGAGAAAAAAAACCACTTCATGGTAACACAAGGCATTGTTTTACGTCACATTGTGTCGTTTGAAGGCATGAAAGTTGACAAAGGAAAAATAGATCTGATTGGAAATTTATCTGCCCCCAATGCTGTAAAGGATCTCTGATCATTCTTAGGACATGCTGGCTTTTACATAAGGTTCATAAAAGACTTAAGTATCATAGAAAAATCCATGTGTTATCTTCTAAGTCGGGATGTAATCTTTGCGTGGAATGAGGCATGCCAAATAGATTTTGATAAGCTTAAAGGCATGTTAATTTCTGCTCTAATAATTCAACCCCCTGACTTGACTCTACCCTTTGAACTAATTTGTGATGCAAGTAATTATATTATAGGTGTTGTGTTGGGATAAAGAAAAGATAAGAAACCACATATAATTTACTATGCAAGCAAAACTTTGAACGATGCTCAAATAAATTATTCAAAAACTAAAAAAGAATTGCTTAATGTAGCTTTTGCTTTGAAAAAAAATTATTCCTATCTTGTTGGTTCTTCTGTTACTGTATTCATTGACCATGCAGCCCTAAAATTCTCACTCACAAAGAAGGATGCTAAAGTAAGGCTCTTATGATGGATACTCTTACTCCAAGAGTTTGATGTGGTCATAAAGGAAAAAAAGGGTGTTGAGAATGTGGTGGCAGATCATCAATCTAGATTAACGTATGAATTTCATGAAGATTGATTGCCAATCAATGAAATATTCCTCGATGAACAACTGTTCATGATTGAAGAGACCCTATGGTACCCTGATATTGCTAATTTTCTAGCTAGTGGTACGCTCCCTCCGTCATTCACCACCATGGACAAAAAGATATTTCTGAGGGAGGTTCGTAGCTTCTTTTTGGAAGATCTGCACGTATTTAAATACTATAAGGATCAAATCATAAGACGTAGCATCCCAGCTCAGGAAAGCAAACATGTAATAATATTTTGTCATTCTGAAGGATATGGTGGTCATTTTTCATCAAGGAAAACAGCAGCAAAGAACTTGTAGTGTAGATTACTGGCCTACACTTTTCAAAGATGTCCATGCATTTTGTTTAACTTGAGATAGATGCCAAAGGTTGAGAACATTTCAAAAACAACATGATGCCCTTAAACCCCATTCTTGTGATTAAAATTTTTGATTATTGGGACATCGATTTTATGCGACTATTCCCCATTCCTTTGGCTATTTATACATTTTAGTGGCCGTAGACTATGTGTCCAAATGGGTTGAGACAATTCTATGTCAGAATAATGATCATCAAATAGTGATCAAAGTTTTACAATAAAATATTTTGTCCCATTTGGAATTCTCAAATCAATCATAAGTGATGGGGTGCTCATTTTTGCAATCGTCTTTTCTAAAATTTAATGAAAAATACTTTATTTTCCACAAAATAGCAACCCCTTATCACCCACAAACTAGTGGACAGGCTGAATTAGCTAATCGGGAGATCAAAATTCAGATTAATAAATTGGAGGAATTGAGAAATGAA
>CM042199.1:22306144-22334346 GCA_023539305.1 Ilex asprella | reverse complement strand
GATAGGTATCCAGAGTTGTTTATTCATAGAGGTACATTTCTAAATTTTGGGACAAAATTTCTTTAAAGGGGGAAGGATGAAGAGATCTGAAAAATAATGATAATTTTTTTTGGTTTTGCCGGTAAGACACTATTTATGCACCATTTGCAGGTAGGGCACTACATATGTATTATTTGAGCATAATTTAAGTATATCATAGAAGAAAAACATGCTTAAAATATTAAAATACACATACTGTGTGAATTTGACCCTAAACAAAAATAATTTCAAAAATTTGATAAAAAGAGAATCTCGGTTGGCCTAGGTGGGACCGGTCAAACTCGGCCACTAGCGTCAAAACGTTGGTTACAATAGAATGTCGAATTGAGGTGTTTCGTAACGAGTTGTAGTGTAACGGGGTCCCAGATATCGTCAAGGGAAGAAGCGTCATTTTACACCTTTGCCCTACACTATAAATACAAACCTTTTGTATAAAAATATCATTTTTTCAACTAAAAAAGGTTAGTACACGTTTTTGGAGGAAAAGGAAAGAAAAATCCTAGGTTCTTCAAGCTTCAAGCCACCAAAACTCATTATTAGGCCAAGATTTTTGCAAGACGTCCTTCTAAGAAGTTGTTCCTCTCAACAAGAGTTGTATTCTCACCAATCGGTTCCGCTATAAAGCGAACACAACCTCCTTGGTTTGAGAAAAATCATTCTAGGTATGATATTTTATTAAGTTGGGAATAAATTTAAGTTTTCTTGCCTTCCTATGTGTTGATTGATTGATTTAGGTGTTTACTTAATGTTAGAAAATTATTTAGTTGGTAGTTTATTTGAAAACTTAGAATTAGTGGTTTAAGTATTTTTGTGTTCTTTGAGTTTCTTGACAATTTGTTGTTAGGGTAAATGTGTATATTGCTTATGTGTTAGGTTATTATATTATACCTTATGTTCATGTAGAGAAACTCTTATGGTTTGAGAGTTATGATAAATTGGTAGTTTGTGTACTTGTAGTTGCTTTAAAAAATTTGTGAAAGTAATTAATGTGAAGCTTAATCATACATTCAATCCATTGAATGGTATTTTATATTCATGTAGACAAGGTGTTTGATGAAATGTTTCATATAATTCACATTGAGAAAAATCAAGGCATCTTGGCATACATGAATTCTTGGAACATAGTGAGGGTTGAGCACTTGGTGCTATGCATTATGAGGGTGTAGATCCTGTGGTAAAAAACCCAAAATCTGGCCAATGGCAGTACTCGCGGGCTAACGGGGGCGGACCGTGAAACTAGACATGGGTGGCATAGAGTTACATGAGTGTGTCATTCATATTGACATTGCATAATATTGTGGGATTACGAGGTTATAGCAATTAAAATGTACACTTGCACATACCACGCCTTAAATTTGTTCCTTGCCTTAGCACTTTGTCATACTAGCAGTTGAGTTGACCCATTTGTGGGATATCATATTACATATGAGGCTCCCGGTACTTGAGACTTGAGAAAGTCTTAAAAGAAGGAGAGAAAAGGGGCTTGAATGAATATTTCGCCTTTGGGGCATATTTTATATGTATGGGCATAAGCCCAACTGACTTGTATTTTAATTTGAAAAATTAATGGATCATATATCTTGGTCCATTTTAAAGTGTAAGGGTGTAAACCCAATTGACATTTGAGATGTTTTTATTTAATGAACATCATGTGTATATTGAGACAATTATATGTATATATTGAGAATAAGGGATGTATGTGTAATTTACATGAGTTGTGGCCACCAAGTGAGGGTGGATTGTGATAGCTTATGAAATATTGTGAATATTAGGTGGGAAAAGGGCTTGGAAAATAAAGGAGGTTATGTCAAAATTTTATGGAAAATTAAAATATGTGTTAAGTGTGAAAAACACCTTTCAAATAGATGGGAAAGATGTCAAAAGGGGGGGAGGGGTTTAGAAACCTTGAAGGAATAGTTTAAAAATGGAAGAAAAATGATTTGAAAAACTTTGGGAAAACGTTAAAAATGAATGAGAAGCCAATTTATCCAACCTAATAACTTTTCATTTACTTTTCTTATTCTTTTTCCCTCACTCCCCGGGTATGTGAAAATTCAGGGCGTGACATATCTGTTCATATAACACATACACATGCACCTACTTGAGAAAGGATTTTAGGCCATCTTTTGATTTAACTTTGAGTCTTAGCCATTTCTTTTACAAAATTATATCCCTAGTCAGCCATGCTTAAGCCTTTAAAGAATGATTGTTTTTTCAAGAAACTCATATGATAACCGAGCCATAGAACAATATGCTTAACATACTTTTGCTATCTAATTTTCTTACACCCTCTTATAAATTAGTATGATACAAATAATCAAAAGATATAGAAAAGACAACGATGGTTGTTGTACAATGAAAAGAAAAGTCGGTGGGAACACCAAAAAAATAAAACTAACAAAAACATAGGGAATTGCCAACAAAGTGAAATATGAGAAAAATGAAAGAAAGAAATACCGTTTCTCGACTAAATATCAAAAAGAAAGAGGTGGCTATGCTACATAAATAGAGGATAACTTTTGAATACCATTAACGTCATTTCGTTAACTACTGACCTCTGGCCACATTACAACCTATGAAAAGCACTGATAGATCTCATGTTTGTTGCATGTGTGTGACCTCTGGTAATAGATATCCCTATTTCCGGAACCTGACCACTCTCCTCTTGGGAATTACCTTCAAAAAGTCTGTCAGCGTAACTCTACTGTCGGCTCTGAGCCATGTGAAGACGCTTCTATATTATGTCCACCTTCTCTGAAGTGTCCCTAACCAACTTCGAACCCGTAGAGAGTCTCTCTCCAACCTTCGTCCAACAAACTGGAGAACAAAATGACCTCCAATAAAGTGTCTCATAAGATGTCATCTGTATGCTCGCTTAATAATTGTTATTGCAGGTGAACTCCACTGAGGGTAGGTGCTCTTCCCAGCTAGCCTTGAGATCTAACATGCATGCCCGTAGCATGTCCTCTGGTGTCTAGATGGTCCTCTCTGACTAACCGTCTATCTAAGGATGAACAAGTGTGCTCATCATCAATTGTGTTTCCCTGGCCTGCTCGAAACTCTCCCAAAAATGGGTTGTGAACCTGGGATCCTGATCCAATTTTATAGATACAGGCACCCCATGTAACCAGACTATTTCCCATATAGAATTCCTCTAGCGTGAAGGTCATCCGTACTGCTAAAAAGTGTGTTAACTTTGTAAGCCGGTCCACTATCACCTACATTGCGTCATACCCTCGCAATATCTATGGCGAGTGGGTCACAAAATTCATCGTGACGTGCTCCTACTTCCACTTAACCAACTTTAAAAGGTGGAGCAACCCTGCTAGTCTCTGGTGCTTAACCTTGACCTATTGACACGTTAGACATCGACTAACGAAATCTCTAACATTCTTCTTCATTCTGCTCCAATAATACTAGCGACGAAGATCTGGATATATCTTTGTGCCACCTGGATGCATTGAAAAATGGAAGTAATGAAACTCCCTAAGGATTTTCTCTATCAGATTCGCCGAATGGTGAACCAAAAGCCTACCCCTAAACCGAAGGCTACCATCCGTGTGAATGGCCCAGCCCTCGTCACCTTTACCCGACTGTACTCGGTTTATGATGGACAATATCTCTGTGCCTTATTCCTGGGACTCGATCACTCTTCTCAGTTGGGATTGTGTAGCCACCAAACTCTCCAAAGTTCCCTGAGCCTGACCCCTGTTGTGTAGCCCGAACTGTCCCATAGTCTCGAGCATCTGCCACTCCAGGGAAGCCACATTAGCCAAGACTCCTTGTGACTTCCGGTAAGTGCATCAGCCACCACTTTTGCCTTATTCATTGTTGGAAAATGTTGTTGTTTCCTAACCTCTAAAAATCACCCTATAGCATGTGTATGATGTGTGTGAGAAAAGAGTGTCACTCTCCCTTGGGATGATGCAAGAGATGGAACAACGAAATAGTGGTATGAAATGGAATGAACAAAATGTGTGAAATGTGAACAAAAGTGTTCGCCAGTCGCAAGGATCATGGGTCATGTTTTACTTGGAAATTATTCCAAGGTTGTCTCCTCAGGGAAGGAAAGTTCAAGTTGTGTGAATGTGATTTTGGTGAAAAAAAGAAAGTGTAAAAATCTTTGAGGTTGAGTTTTTGGTGTTTTGTGTTCTTAAGAAAAATGCAAGAAAACAAGTGTTGGCTAATCCAAGAGGTCATTCCAATGAGAATGCCCATTCAACTCGAAACCTTCCTCCGAGGGTTTATAGATGAACGATTGATTTGTGGAAAGTTAGGGATGAAATGGTGAGGATCCAAGCATAAAATGTGACTAGGCCTACAGAATATCAAAGACTCACCACCACATCCACTCTCAACCCAGTCAAACCGAACCACCGTACACCGAGAGGAGGAAAGAAAATGAGTTGAAATGGAAAATCCAAGAGGAGGTCTCCCTTGAGTTAGCCAACTAGAAATCTAGCTATTCATGCTTGAAGGAAAGGCAATAATGTAAATGAAAGACATAATGAAGAAATAAAGCATGGAACTTAACTTAAAGCAGGAAATCTTAAACTATGAAGATAAATATTCAATACCCATTTTAAATCTAAAAATGAAGAAAGTTGTAAGCAACAATGGAGAAATCCAAAATATAGAACTAAACTTGCAAAGTACATGTAATAAATAAGATTAAAGTGCAAGAGTTAAGGATTAAAAGAGAATAAAAGCTTACTACAACTGAAATGGAAAGAAAAATGCAAAAACATCAACTTCTAGCACTATTCATCATCTTCTTCATTGAGCTCAAAACTAAGCTTAGGTAGCCACCCTTTCCAATGCTCTTCAATGTTGAATATAATAAAGTGTATGCCTTCAATTTTCGTGCATGGTGGTCCCCCAAGCAAGGGTGTAGGCTTTCTATCAATGGGAGGTTGAATGGAAGGGTCTTGACAGGCTAGGATAGCCTATCCAGCAACCCACATGGCATCCCACTTCTTTCCCTCTTCATTTAATGCCAAACCTCTAAAGGTCTTTAACTAGGGTGTGTAGGGGATGTACTTGTGTAAGGAGTGTCAGGAAACAAGTGGGAGAAGTGTTGGTGGGACCCCAAGCAAGTGGAGAAGAGTTTGCAGGCATTCTAGGTTGTTCTGGGAGCTTACCGGTAGGGCATATCGGTATGGTTAAGCTATTGGTGTTCAGGGTACTTGTATGCAATTCCGGAATGGTACCCTACCAGTATGCTCTAGAGATATGGTTTTCTGCTCTGGACCAGTTCTGGTAGAATGGGAATAACTTTTGATCCAACCGTTGGATTGAGCTAAAATTTGGATACAATATAGAAGACATCCAGATCTAAAACTTTTATGTTTTGAAAATTTTCAGATTCTAAGTGGATCATTGTCAAAAATGGAGAGTAACCAAGGCTCTACTTTCAAATGATGTGGCAGCTGGTGCCTTTGTTCCCAAGCACCTATACCTCCTTGATTTCTTCACTTTTAAGCCTTCAAATCTTCCATTCCTTCACCACACATCCATTATAATTGAAAGGTCCTAAAATCAATGATTTAAGCTATAAAAACATGCAACATCAAAATTTCAACATTATTCATAATTTCGGCTAACTCTAAGTACTTAGATGCAAAAATTGAGTTAAAATGCATGTAAAGAGGCCATTACATATGCAATATTATGCGCTCATCACACACCAGGATAGTAATGCAAAGTGAAGTCGTAGTCCTCCAAATACTACATCATTCGGCGTTGCCTCATATTGAGTTCCCTACGTGTAAAGATGTACTTTAGACTCTTGTGGTCCGAAAACACCTCAAACTGCTCACCATATAAGTAGTGGCGCCAAGCCTTCATTGTAACAACCCTATTTTTCTCTTCTTTTCAGAGACAACAATTTATATAAAATTCCTAAATAAAATAACAGAGCGCTAATTGTCCTAATAAAATTTCACTTATCAAAATCATCTCTCAAGACAAATGAATCTGCCAACATTCATATATCTCAATATATAATTAAAAACATCAATTACATCGGCATCTCCTTGTCTTTAATATTCTGATTATCCCGTTTCGATCTTTTCTCTAAAATCAACTTCAAAATATTAAATAAAGCGGGGAAGTATTCATATGACAAGGAAAAAAATATGTTCAATTACAATAATCAAGTGTCACAAAGTATCTCAATCAACAAATACCAATATCAAATTTATATATCACACGTAATACAAAATCTTAATACCAATGTGACACCTCACCAATCATCCCACCTCAACCCGATTCCATGGGTCTCCTGCCTGGCAATGCATCGGCTATTGGCTGCCACGATCCCGTGTCAATAACTGCTTTACATGATCAATGAGACAAAGATATTCAATGATATTTAATCAAAATTTCAAAATAGTGATTACACAAGTTGGAATAAAAATCATAGGATAATCAAAGAAATACTCTTTGAAAAGAGATTTAAGAAAAGCATATTGCATACCACCCCGCAGCTCAAAATCATTGTTTGAATTTGTTAATTCAGCTTTCTTCCTCTTTGCCCCTACTTTTCTTGTCTTCTTTCTGGAAGGTCACCAATGTGTTTTCCTCCTAATTCCATAACCAAGTTCTCTATTTATAGGACTCATAAGAATATTCTAAAATGAGGAATATCTTAGGAATATTCTAAAATCTTTTAGATCTTTCTAAAGGATTCATTTTTGTTGCAAAATGATTAAATACATCTTGGTTTAAGTTCGAATTTGTAACACCCCTCATTTTCTTTTATATATGTATAGAGATATATAGTAAATAATTGTTGTAAAAACGTAGATATGTGTGGCGATGTGTGTTTGAATTTGGTAGATTAGAAAAGTAGAGATCTAGAACGTTAGTAGAAATAATAGTTGAACTTTAGTTTTGATAAGTAAAAGTATGAAATTTCAGGTCCTAGAACTTGTATTAAATAGGTTTGGGGTAAAAATATGTGTTGTAGAGGTTTGGGATGACTTTGGAAGGGTGTAAGATGAATTGGAAATGAAAATTGGTTAAAAAAGGGGAAAAACTAGACAAAACTGTACCGGTACGGTGTACCGGTACTGCGTACTAGAGCAAACTAGTCCAAAGAGTTCGACGTACCAGTACGGCCGAAAGTGATCTGACTATTAAAAAACGCGAGTGGTCCGATTTTAGCCTTGTTTTATTTCAAAAGCTATATATGTTATGTTGTTAAATGAGACCGACCGGTTTTACATTTTTCTAAACCTTGTTCTAGTTTGGGAAGATTTTGCTACAATGCTTTGTGCTCATCCCCTACAAATACATGTTTTCAGATTTTGTGCTAGAGGAGGAGTTGGGAGTAGAAGAACCGGTATACTGCGAGACTCCGCTAGACGAAAGTGTGGATCTCGAGGTAGAAGCTTAGATCACCATATTCTTGTGCACTAGACTAGGATATTCTTTTGAAGATGATGTAAAACCTAGTTTATTTTGTTATATTCCACTGTGCTGCATTATCTCATTTTGTTGAAATGTAAAGGCCAAGATGGACCTATTCTTTTGGGGTTATAAACGTCATAACTTGGCTTATTCTTTTGGAATGATATTGTTCATGTTATATATGATGAATGAAATATTCTCGTATCAATGGTGGTATTTAGTGTTCTCATGATGTGAATAGTTGTTAGAATGTAATGCCGTCCAAGGGGGTATTTGGGGCGTTACAAAATTAATTTTATTTGAACTTTAATTCGTGCGAATTCAGACTATCTCGGAATTTGATAAAATCTGACATGATAACTAGATTTCGGGATATGAATCCAATAGCAAAGTCCGTTGTGTCATCCGAGCTCTAGAAACATGAGTATTTTAAATACGTTTTATAGTGATAAATTACCGTTTTACCCCTTTTTAGAAAAAGTTTAAATTTATCGGAATTTTACATTATTCTACCTTTAAAATAATTTCATCCCCAAAATTGTGTTTATACTACTAAAAATTTTGGATTTCACAATCTACCCTCAAAAGAATTTCATCCTCGAAATTACTTAATTCACCAAGAATCCGAAAATCCTTAAAACACAACGAAAACACAGTGAACTCACTTCCCACAAATCCCATATAAGATTTGCTATCTATGTTCTTATACCAAACTGTAACGCCCCAAATTTTCACTTCTTTTCGGAGATGTTATTTGACATTAAAACACCCAAATAAAACAACAGAGCACTAATTGTCCCAATAAAATTTAATTTATCAAAATCATCTTCCAACACAAATGAATCCGTCAATATACATAAACCTCTCAATATAATTAAAATCATCAATTGCATTGACATCTCCTTGTCTTTAATATTCTGATTATCTCAGTTCAATCTTTCCTCGAAAATCAGCAATAAAATATTAAATAAAGCAGAGAAGTATATAATATGACAAGAAAAAAAATATGCTCAATTACAATAATCGAGTGTCACAAAGTATCTCAATCAATAGATACCAATATCAAATTTACATATAACATGTAATGCAGAATCTTGATACTAATGTGACACCTCACCAATCATCCCACCTCAACCTGATTCCACGGGTCTCCCGATTGGTAATGCATTGGCTATTGGCTGTCACGATCCCGTCTTAATATATGCATAACACGATCAATGCGACAAAGATATTCAACGATATTTAATCATAATTTCAAAATAACGATAGCACAAGTTGGAATACAAATCATAGGATATTCAAAGAAATACTCTTTGCAAAGATATTTAAGAAGAGCATAATGCATACCACCCCGTACCTCAAAATCATTGTTTGAATTTGGTAACTCAGCTTTGTTCCTCTTTTCCCCAACTTCTCTTTGTCATTTCTCTAGGAGGTCACCAAAGTGTTTTCCTCCTAATTCAATAACCAAGTCCATTATTTATAAGCCTTTAGGACTCCTAGGAATATTCTAGAGAAATATTCAAAAATGTGGAATATCCTATGAATATTCTAAAATCTGCTACATTTTTCTAAAGGATCCGTTTTCGTCCCATAACGATTAAATTTATCTCGGTTTAAATGCAAATAAACATTATTTGAAATTTAATTCAATTATAATAAAATTCTAAAAAAACTATTTGTGGGACCTTCGAGAGTTCAACCGCCACCCAATTGTCTCAAAATACGTGCAAATTCTGACCATCTCGAAATTTGATAAAATTTGATAGGTAACAAGAATTTGTGATACGAATCCAATGATGAAATCCGTTGTGTCATCCAAGCCCTTGAAACAAAACTATTTTGAATACGCATTATAGTGACAAATTACCGTTTTACCCTTTTTCAGAAAAAGTTCAAATTTACCCAGGTTTTACATTCTTTCCCACTTAAAAGAATTTCATCGCCGAAATTATGTTTAACTACAACTAAAAATTTGGGATCTCACAATCTACCCTCTTTAAAATAATTTTATCCCCGAAATTCTTTAATTAACTAAGAATCCGAAAATCCTTAAAACACAACAAAAACACAAAGAACTCACTTCCCACAAATCTCATATAAGATTTGAAGCCTATGCTCTGACACCAAACTATAACGCCCCGATTTTTCTCTTCTTTTCGGAAACGTTTTTTGACATAAAAACACCCAAATAAAATAATAGAGTGCAAATTGCCCTATCAAATTTCATTTATCAAAATCATCTTCCAATTCAAATGAATCCGTCAACATACATAAATCGCTCAATACAATAAAAACATCAATTAGATCGACATTATATTCTGATTATCTCATTTCGATCTTTTCTCTAAAAAAGCCTAAAAATATTAAATAAAGTGGGGAAGTATACAATATGACAAGGAAAAAATATGCTCAATTACAATAATCGAGTGTCCCAAAGTATCTCAATCAACATATACCAATACCAAATTTACATATCACACCTAATATAGAATCTTAACGCAGATCTGACACTTCACCAATCATCCCACCTCAACTCGATTAGAGAGGTCTCCTAGTTGGTGATGCATTGGCTATTGGCTGCCACGATCACATCTCAATATCTGCATAACACGATCAATGAGACAAAGATGTTTAACAAAATTAAAACAAAATTTCAAAATAACGATAGCATTAGTTAGAATGCAATTCATAGGATAATCATAGAAATACTCTTTGCAAAGAGATTTAAGAAAAGTATATTGCATACCACCGCGTACTTCAAAATCATTGTTTAAATTTGATAACTCGGCTTTCTTCCTCTTTTTCCCAACTTCTCTTGCCTTCTCTCTGGGAGGACCCCTTGGAATATTCTAGAGGAATATTCTAAAATGTGGAATATCCGAGGAATATTCTTAAAAGCGGAAAATCTTAGGAATATTCCCTAGGAATATTCTAAAATCTTTTAGATCTTTCTAAAGGGTTCGTTTTCGTATCGAAATGATTAAATTCATCTCGGTTTAAGTTCAAATTAATTTTATCTGAACTTTAATCCAATTATAAGGAAATTCTATAAAATTCATTTGTGGGGACCTTTGTGTGGTCAACCGCCCCCCAGTCGCCTCGAAATACGTTCAAATTCTAACTATCTCAGAATTCGAAGAAATCTGACAGAGTAACTGGATTCCGTGATACGAATCCAATGGTGAATTCCATTGTAACATCCGAGCTCTAGAAACATGAGTATTTAAAATATGCAATATAGTGACAAATTACTGTTTTGCCCTTGTTATAAAAAAATTCAAATTTACACGGGTTTTATATTCTTCCCTCCTTAAAAGAATTTCATCCCCAAAATTATGTTTAAACTACTTCTAAAAATTTGGGATCTCACAATCTACCCTCCTTAAAAGAATTTCATCCTCGAAATTCCTTAATTCACCAAGAATCAAAAAATTCTTAAAACACAACGAAAACACAGTGAACTCACTCCCCACTAATCCCATATAAGATCTGAAGTCTAAGCTCTGATACAAAACTATAATGCATCGATTTTACTCTTCTTTTCGGAGACGTTATTTGGCATAAAAACACCCATATAAAATAACAGAGCGCTAAATGTCCCAATAAAATTTCATTTATCAAAATCATCAACATACATAATTATCACAATATAATTAAAACTCCAATTACATCGACATCTCCTCGTCTTTAATATTCTGATTATCACGTTTCGATCTTTTCTCTAAAATCAGCCTGAAAATATTAAAAAATTGGGCAAGTATACAATATGACGAGGAAAAAAATATGCTCAATTACAATAATCAAGTGTCACAAAGTATCACAATCAACATATACCAGTATCAAATTTATATAACACACGCTATACAGAATCTTAACACAGATCTAATACCTCACCAATCATCCCACCTCAACCCGATTCCACGGGTCTCCCGACTGGAGAAGCATCAACTATTGGTTGCCATCGATCTCATCTTAATATCCGCATAACACGATCATTGAGACAAAGATACTCGACGATATTTAATCGAAATTAAAAAATAACGATAGTGCAAGTTAGAATACAAATCATGGGATAATCATTGAACTCTTTGCAAAGAGTTTTAAGAAGATCGAATCACATACCACCGTGTACCTCAAAGTCACTGATTGAATTTTATAACTCAGCTTTCTTCCTCTTTTCCCCAACTTCTCATGCCTTCTCTCGGGGAGGTCACCAATAAATTTTTCTCCTAATTACTTAACCAACTCCCCTATTTATAGGCCTTCAAAACTCCTAGGAATATTCTAAAATGTGGAATATGTTAGGAAAATTCTAAAGGAATATTCGAAGATCTTCTAGATCTTTCTAAAGGATTCATGTTCGTATCGAAATGATTAAATTCATGTTGGTTTAAGTTCAAATTAATTTTATTTGAATTTTAATTCAATTATAAGGAAATTCCATAAAATATATATTTGGGGACCAATGAGAGGTCAACCACCACACAGTCACCTCAAAATACGTGCAAACTTCGACTCTTTCGGAATTTGAAGAAATCTGACAGTGTAACTGGATTTCGCGATACAAATCCAATGTCGAATTCCTTTGTGTCATCCGAGCTCTAAAAGCATAAGTATTATAAATATGCATTATAGTGGCAAATTACAGCTTTGTCCTTTTTAAGAAAAAGTTCAAATTTACGTGGGGTTTACATTCTTCCCCCTTAAAAGAATTTCATCCTCGAAATTATGTTTAAACTACTAAAAATTTGGGATCTCACAATCTACCCTCTTTAAAATAATTTCATCCACAAAATTTCGTAATTCAACAAAAATATGAAAATCCTTAACACACAACGAAAACAAAGTGAACTCACTTCCCACAAATCTCTTATAAGATCTGAAGCCTAACCTCTGATACCAAACTTTAACGTCTCAATTTTACCCTTCTTTTCAAAGACGTTATTTGACAAAAAGCACCCATATAAAATAACATAATGCTAATTGTCCCAATAAAATTTCATTTATCAAAATCTTCTTCCTATACAATTGAACCCGTCAACATACATAAATCTCTCAATATAATTAAAACATCAATTACATTGAAATCTCTTCGTCTTTAATATTCTAATTATCTCCTTTCGATCTTTTCTATAACATTAGCCTGAAAATATTAAATAAAGCGAGGAAGTATGCAATATTCCTTGACCAAGTATTGGAGAGAGTAGTTGGACACTTTTTCTATTGTTTCTTGGATGGATACTCTAGCTACAATAAAATTGAGATAGAACTGGAGGATCAATAAAGTACCACCTTCACTTTCCCCTTTGGTACCTTTGCCTACCGACGAATGTCATTTGAGTTGTGTAATGCTTAGGGAATTTTCAAAGATGCATGATGGGCATTTTTAGTAATATAGTGGAAAAGATCGTGAAAGTCTTCATGGATGAATTTTCCATATTTGGGGATTCATTTGAGGGATGTTTGGAGAACTTGGAGAAAGTACTCGATAGATATGAGGAGAAAATTTTGGTTCTCAATTGGGATAAGTGCCACTTTATGGTGACACAAGGAATAGTGCATTGGCATATTGTTTCGACAAAAGGGATCGAAGTTGACAAATCAAAGGTTGAAGCCATTTCCAACCTCCCCATGCTAAAGGCCAACAAAGACATCAGGTCTTTTCTTGGTCATGCCAACTTTTATTGTTGTTTTATAAAGGACTTCAGTGAATTGTCTCGACCCTTGACCAATTTACTTTCCAAGGATGTCCCATTTTGTGTAGTCAACTGATTGTGAGGCATCATTTAAAAAATTAAAAAGCATGCTCACTTCACCTCAAATCATGTGACCACCCAAGTGGGACTTACCTTTTGAGCTTATGTGCGATGTGAGTGATTACGCAGTCGGCACAGTGCTCAGTCAAAGGGAGGATGTGAGATCTTGATATCCCACATCAGTTAGGGAGAAGAAAGTTGTTGGATTTATAAGTAAGCCCCTCACCTTACATGACATAAGACTTTTTTCCAGGGGTACGGGCAAGAACAAAATCGTGAGGTCCAGTGAGTCCAAAACAAATAATATTATGTCATGTAGAGGGTGGGGTGTTACAAATTAGTATCAGAGCTGACTTTTGCCTTGATCAAATGTGGGGCCCTGCCATGCTCGCTTATAGTGGGCGGACAGGTAATTAGCGAGCTGCTGCACGAGGACGTGCATCCCTAAGGGGGTGGATTGTAAGATCTTAGTATCCCACATCGGTTAGGGAGAGGAAAGTTAATGGATTTATGAGTAAGCCCTTCACCTTACATGACATAAGGCTTTTTTCTAGGGGTATGTGGAGGAATAAAATTGTGAGGGTCAGTGGGCCCAAAGTGGACAATATTATGTCTTGTAGAGGGTGGGGCGTTACAGAGGATAAGAGACCTTATATAATATACTATGCTAGCAAAACTCTCAATGAAGCACAAATAAATTACACTACCACTGAGAAAGAGTTGCTAGCTGTAGTATTTGCATTGAATAAATTTTAGTCTTATATCATTGGTTCAACCATAGTAATTTATACCAATCACTTTACTTCGAAGTATCTTTTGTCTAAGCAGGATGCAAAACCAAGACTCATTAGGTGGATCCTCCTAATCTAAGAGTTCAACTTGACAATTAAAGATAAAAACGAAGTGAAGAACGTGGAGGTGGACCAATTATCTCGACTTGTGGTTCAAGATACCAATAAGCATATTCCTATCCCTAACTCTTTTCCTGACAAGTATTTACTTTCTATTCATTTTGTCTGTCCTTGATATGCTGACATATGTAATTATTTTGCTACAGGACAAATATCACCGCACTTTAGCCCGAAGGATAAACGGAGATTTATGACGGATGTGAAGTACTTCTACTTCAACAACTCATACTTGTTCAAGTATTGCCCATATCAAGTGATGAGGAGATGCGTACCACAAAATGAATAATGGAAAGTCCTTGCATTTTTTCATTTAGAGGCTTGCGGTGGCCACATCTCTTCAAAGAAGACCTCAACAAAGGTTTTACAATCAGGTTTTTATTGGCTTTCTTTAATCAAAGATTGTGTTTCATTTTTTAAGGAATCTGATAGGTGTGAGTAGTGTGACCTAAAGGAATATAATGCTCCTCTCTTGTACTTGTTATTGAGATATTTGACTAGTGGCGCATCAACTTTATGGGACTCTTTCCCATTTCTTTTGGCTACCTATACATATTACTGGCAGTGGACTACATGTCCAAATGGGTGGAGGCTATCCCAACCAAGACCAATGACCACCGGGTCGTGGTCAAGTTTCTAAAAAAAATATTTTTTTCGAGGTTTAGAATGCTTCGTGCTATGATAAGTGATGGTGGTTCTCTTTTTGGAAATAGGTCATTTGCATCTTTAATGCTTAAGTGTGGCGTCACACACAAGGTGTCCACCGCATATCACCTACAGACCAATGGCCAAGTTGAGTTAGCTAATAAGGAGATCAAGAACATCCTAGAGAAAATGGTAGACCCTAATAGGAAGGATTGGTCATTTAGGTTGACTGATTCCCTATGGGCTTACCGCACTACTTACAAGACTATTGTAGGTGTGTCACCCTATATACTAGTCTATGGCAAGGCTTGCCATTGGTCAGTTGAAATGGAGCACAAATCTTATTGCTCCATCAAAACCTTAAACTTCAACTTGAAAATGGCTGGAGATAATTGAAAATTGAAGATGAATGTATTAGAAAAGATTCGAAGAGATGCGTATGAGAGCTCAAAATTTTTAAAAGAAAGGGCTAAGATTTTACATGACAAATCCATTTTAAGAAAGACATTTAAGCCCGGACAAAAAGTGCTCTTGTACAACTCTTGTCTCTCTATCTTTCAAGGAAACTCCGATCCCGTTGGGATGGCCCCTATCCGATCAAGGTGGCCTACCCCAATGGAGCCATGAAAATCACCAACCCCGAGGATGGCAAGACATTCAAGGTCAATGGCCAAAGATTTAAGCCATTTTATAAGGGTTTTGAAGGTTAAAGGGTGGAGGAGGAGTTGGTGGATCCGGTTTATCCGAACCTTTTATGAAGAATAAATGTTCAAAGTAGTTTTAATGTACAATTGCTTTCTTTTATCATTTAATTTTCAAGTTATGTCGTTTATTTACATTCATCTTTGTGTAGTTTTCGTTCTTTTAATGGGCAGATTACGGTGTTTTTGTTAAAAGCTCCATACGAGGTGTTCTCTAACCCTTCTAATCTTTTTACAAGTCTTTTATTACATATTATATCTTTTTTGTTGCATTGAGGACAATGCATGAATCAAGTTGGAGGGCTGAGGTGCACCATTTACATGCACACCAATTTTTGGGGAAATTTTTTGTTGATAATACCAATTTTGTGGTGAAATTCACCTTTCACATATCCTATAGATTTTTGTTTATAATAGTTGCAAATTATGCGAAATTTTGAAAAAATTTTGTGAAAAATAGCTGAATGTTGATTTGCATTCCCCTATTTAGAGCGTTGTTGGTTTGTTGATATTTTTATCTTTTCGTTGAACCTTGAATACTTGAGCACATTATAGAAGTTCGGCCTATGCTTGAGTATCAGATATGTGTTTGGTTTTGAACTCAACCTTTAGTGCACCTTGAATGTGTGATTTTGGTAATTTATGGATTGGATTCATATTTTAATGTTTGACATGAATGGTAAAGATGTGTAAGGACCCATGAGAGCTTTAGTGTCAATCCTTGTTGGAGGGAACTTACATTTAATCAAGGAATAAATTTTAAAATTCAAATTTGTTCAATAATCTCATTATACCTGTTTTGGTTAGAAGCATTTGGGTAGTTGATTGACTTTATCTTGAAATGAAATATGCTCTCCCATTGCTATCTAGAAATCATCTTAGGCCATCCTTGATTTACTTTGAGCCTTAGCCTTTTTCTTGTGAAAAGTTTACCCTCAGTGTCGTGATTGAGCCTTAATTGTAAATTCGGTTCCATGACATACATTTGACCAAGTTAGTGCAAAATAATAAAAAACTACCACACCTTGGTTATTCCTAAGAGCTGAATATGAATTATCATGAAAGAGAAGGAATTTTGCTGCAGAAATTCAATAAATAGGAATGATTGAAGTTGAATAAATATGATGAAAAAATCCAATAAAAGGAGAAATAAGGAGTGAAAAAAGAGAAGATTGACAAAAGAAAAGGAAAATGCTAATGAAAATAAAGAAAAAAGAAATAAAGTGTGTGGTGATGGCGTTTGACTGAAAATCCCATGAAAAGGGAGATTAGTTTGAAATACAGGTCATTCACTTGGAACAACCTTCATTGTTATCCTCTATCTTTCATTTCACTTACCTCAATATCACCCCAAGGCCTTATTACAACCTGTGAAAGTCCTAAATGATCTAGAGAAGCATGGGGAATGCTTACCTTTAAAGAAAAAGAGAAGTTGATTTTGCTATCTAATTCCCTAGTATTACTTTCATGAGATTATGCCGAGGTTGATTCATCTTCATGCATGTGCTTCAATTTTGGATTATATGTGAGTATACTTCATTTTGTGCACAAGATTCTATCTCACATATACATATGGAGAACATGCCAGAATAACCATAGTTTGATTCGTTGTTAAGAGACACCCTTTGTAAGTTTGCATCGAAACTTAAATTAGATAGCCAAAGTGAATGTGAATTCCGTTATGTAAATGCTTAAATTACATGTCCATTTCACACACACACACACGAGTTTGAAAATGAATGTGTAGGTGCATACTCTAGACTAGCATTTAAAACCATGGTAATGCTCATATGTGCTTGTTCAGGTATTTGAACAATGTGTTATGTAGTCCTATGCTTGCGAGATGGGGGAATACTGCTCAAAATTTTGATATTTGTAGGAATTAGGAATGTCTTTGTCGTTTGAATATGTGCTTTACATTTTGGGTATTCATTTTGGTAGTTAAATGTAGAAATTCATGCCTTTTGTGTTGAAAGCATCGAAATTTCAAATCATTTTGCAATTTCGGTAATGACTTAGGGGAAGATCGTTCAATTGTGGTTCACATGCGTAGCTCATGTTTTTGGAAGAGTATAGGTCATGAATAGGGTGTCAGAATGTGTAGGGATTGAAATAAAGTGGAGTGGAAGTGGAATTGGGAAGTTCAAGTGTTTTGTATAAAAAGGAAAAACCTACCGATAGTTTTGGTTCAAAAACTTCCGGTTGGTTTCATTCCAATGCACAAAACCTATTGGTAGGTTTTCATCAACTTACCGATAGGTTTTGCCTAAAATGCCAAAAATAAGGGTTTTGATTCAGATTTTTTGGGAGACTGTTCATTGTCTTCCAAACTTACGAACTCCCAAGCTCTTTCCTCTCCCTCTAACCTCTCCCAAACTTTAAAACACTTAACCCAAATCATAGAATACTACAATTCTCTAGGGCTTGATTTTGAGAGGATTTTGTTGAATTTAGTGGACATTTCCATAAACCCTAGGTTTCCAAATTTTCCCCCATTTTCCAATTTTAGGGTTTCTTTAAATCCTAGAAATCTCTTGCCATGTCTTGTGTAGGAAATACGTCTCTAATTTACATATCACACATAATTCAAAATCTTAACAAAAATCTGACCCCTCACCAATCATTCCACCTTAACCCGATTCCACGAGTCTCCCAGCTGGTGATGCATCAGCTAATGGCTACCACGATCCCGTCTTAATATCCTCATAACACGATCAATGAGACAAAGATATTCAATGATATTTAATCAAAATTTTAAATAAAGTGGGGACGTATGCAATATAACAAGAAAAAAAATATGCTCAATTTCAATAATCGAGTGTCACAAAGTATCTCAATCAACAAATACGAATATCAAATTTACATATAACATGTAATACAAAATCTTAACAAAGATCTGAACCCTTAACGATCATCCCACCTCAACCCAATTCCACGAGTCTCCCAGTTCGTGATATATCGGCTACTGGCTGCCACGATCCTGTCCCAATATCTGCATAACATGATCAATGAAACTAAGATATTCAAGGATATTAAATCAAAAATTTTAATTAACAAACACACAAGTTAGAATACAAATCATAGGATAATCATAGAAATACTCTTTGCAAAGAGATTTAAGAAGATCATATTGCATACTACCACGTACATCAAAATCATTGTTTGAATTTGATAACTCATCTTTCTTCCTCTTTTTCCAAACTTCTCTTGCCATCTCTTTAGGTGGTCACCAATGTATTTTCCTCCTAATTACTTAACCAACTCCCCTATTTATAGGCCTTTAGGACTCTTAGATATGTTCTAGACGAATATTCAAAGATCTTCTAGATCTTTCTAAAGGATTCATTTTCGTATCGAAACGATTAAATTCATCTCGGTTTAAGTTCAAATTAATTTTCTTCGTGCTTTAATTTAATTACAAGGAAATTTTATAAAATTTATTTATGGGAACCTTTGAGAGGTCAACCACCACCCAATCACCTTGAAGTACGTGCAAACTTCAACTATATAAAAATTTGAATAAATCTGACAGCGTAAGTAGATTTCGTGATACGAATCCAATGGCGAATTCCATTTTAACATCCGAGCTCTAGAAACATGAGTATTTTAAATATGCATTATAGTGGCAAATTATCGTTTTACCCTTTTAAGAAAAAGTTCAAATTTACCTAGGTTTTACATTCTTTCCCCTTTAAAGAATTTCAACCTCAAATTATGTTTAAGCTACTTCTAAAAATTTGGGATCTCACAATCTACCCTCCTAAAAAGAATTTTATCCCCAAAATTCTTTAATTCACAAAGAATCTGAAAATTCTTAAAACACAATGAAAACAAAGTGAACTCACTTCCCACAAATGTCATATAAGATCTGAAGTCTAAGCTCTGATACTAAACCATCAAAATTGTCAAAATTTTGACACTTCCCACAAATGTCAAAATTCTCTTCTTTTCGTAGACATTAATTGACATAAAAACACCTAAATAAAATAACAGAGCACTAATTGTCCCAATAAAATTTTATTTTTCAAAATCATCTCCCAACACAAATGAATCTGTCAAGATACATAAATCTATTAATATAATTAAAGCATCAATTATATCGACATTTCCTCGTCTTTAATATTCTAATTATCTCGTTTCAATCTTTTCTCTAAAATAAGTTTGAAAATATTAAATAAAGCGGGGAAGTATACAATATGACGAGGAAAAATATATGCTCAATCACAATAATCCAGTGTCACAAAGTATCTCAAACAACAGATACCAATATCAAATTTACATATCACACCTAATACAAAATCTTAACGCTAATCTGACACCTCACCAATCATCCCACCTCAACCCGATTCCACGGGTCTCCCGGCTGACTATGCATCGGCTATTGGCTCCCACGATCCTGTCTCAATATCCACATTACACGATCAATGAGACAAATACATTCGACGATATTTAATCAAAATTTCAAAATAACGATAGCATAAGTTAGAATACAAATCATAAGATAATCAAAGAAATACTCTTAGTAAAGAAATTTAAGAAAAGCATATTGCACACCACCCCGTACCTCAAAATCATTGTTTGAATTTGATAACTCGGCTTTTATCCACTTTTTCTCAACTTCTATTGCCTCTCTGGGAAGTCTCTAATGTGTTTTCCTCTTAATTCTATAACCAAGTCCCCTATTTATAGGCCTTCAGGACTCCTAGGAATGTTCTAAAATGTGGAATATCCTAGGAATAATCTAAAATGTGGAATATGTTAGGAATATTCTAAAATCTTCTAAATCTTTTTAAAAGATCTGTTTTCGTCCCAAACGATTTAACTCATCTGTGTTTAAATTCCATTTAATTTTATAGGAACTTAAATTCAATTATAAAAAAATTATATAAAATTTATTCGAGAGGACCTTTGTGAGGTCAACCGCCACCCAATCATCTCGAAAAATGTGCAAATTTGGACTATCTCAAAATTTGTTGAAATTGGATAGGGTAACTGGATTTCGCGATATAAATCCAATGACGAAGTTCGTTGTGTCATCCAAGCTTTAGAAACTTGAGTATTTTGAATACGCATTATGGTAATAAATTATAATTTTGCCCTTTTTCTGAAAAAGTTCAAATTTTTCCGAGTTTTTTATTCTTCCCTAGAAAGAATTTCATCCCCGAAATTATGTTTAAACTACTTCTAAGAATTTTGGATATCACAATCTACCCTCCTTAAAAGATTTTCATTCTGAAAATTCCTTAATTCACCAAGAATTGAAAATCCTTAATACACAATGAAAACACACTGAACTCACATCTCACAAATCCCATATAAGATCTGAAGCCTGTGCTTTGATACCAAACTATAACGCCCCCATTTTTCTCTTCTTTTTACAAACATTATTTGACATAAAAACACCCAAATAAAATAACTGTGCGCTTATTGACCCAATAAAATTTCATTTATCAAAATTATCTTCGAATTCAAATGAATCCGTCAACATACATAAATCAGTCAATATAATTAAAAAATCAATTACATCGGCATCTCTTCATCTTTAATATTATGACTATCTTGTTTCGATCTTTTCCCTAAAATCAGCCTAAAAATATTAAATAAAGCGGGTAAGTATACAAAATGACGAGGAAAAAAATATTCTCAGTTACAATAATTCAGTGTCACAAAATATCTTAATCTACAGATAACAATATCAAATTTAAATATCACACTTAATACAAAATCTTAACACAGATTTGACACCTCCCCTATCATCCCACCTCTACCCGATTCCATCGATCTCTCGGCTGGCGATGCATCGGCTTTTGGCTACGATGATCCTGTCTGAATATCCGCATTACACGATCAAGGAGACAAATATATTCAACGATATTTAATCAAAATTTTAAATAACAATAGCACAAATTGAAATACAAATCATAGGATAATTAAAAAAATACTCATTGCGAAGAGATTTAAGAACAACAGATTGCATACCACTGCGTAACTCAAAATCATTGTTTGAATTTGACAACTCAGCTTTCTTCCTATTTTTCCCAACTTCTCTTGCTTTCTCTCTGGGAGGTCTCTAATGTGTTTTCTTCCTAATTTCATAACCTAGTCCCCTAGTTATAGGCCTTCTAGACTCCTTGGAATATTCTAGAGGAATATTCTAAAATGTGTAATATCCTAGGAATATTCTAAAATCTGGAATATCTTAGGAATATTCTAAAGGATTCGTTTTTGTCTTGAAACGATTAAATTCGTCTTGGTTTAAGTTCGAATTAATTTTATTTGAACTTTAATTCATTTATAAGGAAATTCTATAAAATTCATTTGTGGGGACTCTAGTGAGGTCAACCGCCACCCAGTCGGCTTGAAATACGTACAAATTCTGACTATCTAAAAATTTGATGAAATCTGACAGGGTAACTGGATTTTGTGATTGGAATCGTACGACAAAGTCCGTTGTTTCATCCGATCACTCAAAAAAAGAGTATTTAGAAGACGCATTATAGTTGTAAATTATAGTTCTGCCCCTTTTTAGAAAAAGTTCAAATTTACCCGGATTTTATATTCTTCCCCCTTAAAAGAATTTCATCCCTGAAATTAGGTTTAAGCAACTTCTAAAAATTTGGGGTCTCACAATCTAGCTCCTTAAAAGAATTTCATCTCCAAAATTCCTTAATTCACCTAAATCCGAAAATCCAAAAAACACAACGAAAACACAGTGAACTCACTTCCCAAAAATCCGATATAAGATCTGAAGCCTAAGATCTGATACCAAACTATAACGCCCCATTTTTTCTCTTCTTTTCGGAGACGTTATTTGACATTAAAACACCCATATAAAATTGCAAAGCGCCAATTGTACATATAAATTTTCATTTATCAAAATCATCTATAATACAAATGAATCCGTCAACATACATAAATTTCTCAATATAATTAAAACATCAATTACATCGACATCTCCTCGCTTTTAATAATCTGATTATCATGTTTTAATCTTTTTTCTAAAATTAGCCTGAACGTATTAAATAAAGCGGGGAAGTATACAATATATTGAGGAAAAAATATGCTCAATTACAATAATCGAGTGTCACAAAGTATCTCAATCAACAAATACCAATACCAAATTTACATTTCATAAGTAAAACAGAATCTTAACATAGATCTGACATCTCACCAATCATTCTACCTCAACCTGATTCCACGGGTCTCCCAGCTGGCAATGTATTGGCTATTGGCTGCCACAATCTCATCTCAATGTCTGCATAACACAATCAACGAGACAAAGATATTCAACGATATTTAATAAATATTTTTAAATAACGATAGCACAAGTTGAAATACAAATCATAGAATAATCAAAGAAATACTCTTTGTAAAGAGATTTAAGAAGAGCATATTGCATACCACCCTGTACAACAAAATCATTATTTGAATATGATAACTCAGCTTTCTTCCTCTTTTCCCCAACTTGTTTTGCCTTCTCTCTAGGAGGTCTTCAATGTGTTTTTCTCCTAATTCCATAACCAAGTCTCCTATTTATAGGCCTTTAGGACTCCTAAAAATATTCTGAAATGTGGAATACCCTAGGAATATTCTAAAATGTGGAATATCTTAGGAATATTCTAATGGAATATTCAAAAATCTTCCAGAACTTTTTGAAGGATCTATTTTTGTTTGAATATTCATCTGTGTTTAAGTTCAAATTAATTTTATTTGAACTTTAATTCAATTATAAGAAAATTCTATAAAATTTACTTGTGGAGACCTTTGGAAGGTCAACCGCCACCCAGTCGCCGCGAAATACGTTCAAATTCAAATTATCTCGTAATTTGATGAAATTGGATAGAAAAGCTGAATTTCGCGATACAATCCAATGACTAAGTCCGTTGTGTCATCCGAGCTCTAGAAATATGAGTATTTTGAATACGTATTATAGTGGTAAATTTTCGTTTTACCCTTTTTCAGAAAAAGTTAAAATTTACCCGAGTATTGCATTCTTCCCCCCTAAAAGAATCTCATCCCCGAAATTATGTATAAACTACTTCTAAAAATTTGGGATCTCACAATCTACCCTCCTCAAAAGAATTTCATTCTCTAAATTCCTTAATTCTCCTAGAATTCGAAAATCCTTAAAACACAACGAAAACACAGAGAACTCACTTCCCACAAATCCCATATAAGATCAGAAGCCAATGCTCTGACAACAAACTATAACGGCCCAATTTGTCTCATCTTTTCTGAGAAGTTATTTGACATAAAAACTGTGACACCCTAAAAATTCGGGGGTCCCTTATCAACCGTTGACAACTCGTCAACCCGCGAAAATGCCCATGGATGTCGTTTAACCCGACACCACATCAATAACATTCTTCATAGTATTATTTATTGACACAATTGAAATCCGTAGTTCTGTATTCATCTAATTTAACCAGGGTCCAAGGTACCCCAACGTATAGCAATTTAAGTCTATTTGTGTCATTGGAACCCAAGAACTCAAAGTTCAAAAGCATAGCAAGAAGACTTGAAGATTTTAAGAATCTGGGAAACCATACCGGTATGCGTATTGGTACAGCAAACTTTACGGTTAACAACGTACCGGTACGCGTACCGGTATGATAAACTTTCTGGACAACAATGTACCGATACGGCGAACATTCTGGACAGCAGCGTACCGGTACGCGTACTGGATACGCTATGCCAATCACTGCCTGTTTCACCTATTTTCCATTTCCAATCCATTCAAAAACTTATCCATTTCATCCCAAACCTTACATAGCTGTATTTAGGCATCCAACATGGTTTATATAAGATCTATTACAACATTTGAATGTGAATTCATTTAATTACATGCCAAAATAAATATTCATTGTAATGTCTTTACAATTTACTCAAAATAAAAGTCACATTCTGGCTTCTTCATCCATGAGGCTCAAGGTGAGAGCCATCCACCGGCACGAACCCCACACCTGAAATATTGTCCCATAAAGGGTGATCCAAGCTCAATAGAGTATTCTCTAAATAGGTTACTCCCCAACCCAAATGCACATGAAATGCTCACATGCAACCCATTTCACCATGCACACATTCCAAGCATGAATATGTTATCAATGTTGGAAATTTACAATGCAATGTTAGGGAATGAGATGAGACTCACTCTCAGCAACCAACTCGATCCCTTCTCGACTCTTCCACACATGCAATTGCTAGTGTGCAATCACCTGTCGTCCATAAATCTCGAGCCCTCCTGGCTTGCCAACACATGCAATTTCCCATTTGTACAATTCCATCATTTATGTTATACATCAAATGACATTATCAATCCAGGGTCTTGTATGGGTTGAGTATTTATGGACTTACATCAACGACACCCAACCGACACGGGATTTATGGACTTCCACCAATGGTCCCATGTACACCGACACACTTTATGGACTAATACCAACGAAAGTGCGTATCCAAATCACCGAGCCTTGCACCCGAGGGATCTTCTAGCCCTTCTTGCTAATCCCGACCCTCAACACCAAGTAAACCGTGCAACTCAGCCAAGTCATCGACCTAGCTAACTCGAGCCCACCTGTCATCCACCAAGTGTGGTGTTGAGTACACCATGCACTCACACCCACTCAATCGCGATGTTTTCGTACATACGCAATGCAATGTCTCATTACAAGTACAATATGATGTTCAATATGCTATGTGTGCCATATGAACTATTCCAAACCCAATTCACATAATCCATGACAAATTACATCAAAAACATATAATTCTCATGTCTCACAATGTCAATAAACCAATATGCATTTATCAACATTTTATCCAAAACCCAAGTCCAAGAATGTTATCTCATGATAAGCAATAACACACTATCAAATCAAGACATTATATAAACACATAACATGCCCACAATTCACAAAATTCAAGAAATTGCATTTAGCAATTTCTACATGCCAATTTTAAGATAGAATATATTCTACCTAATTTCAATACCCATTTTACCAAAATCAATTCCCTCAGGCAAGTCATATATATCTATATTATCCAACCCATTTCATCATAACATTTAGAGTGGCGAGTACACCTAAGTAGGAGAATCCGCTACCTCTTGTAGCGTGAAAGAAGTTGTAGAAGCTCCAAGGGACCCACTCAAGTCAATCCCAAGCTGTTCCAAGAAAATTTAGTTTTCCCACCTTTGGTGAAAGCCCTTTTTTTTGGTGTGTATGCGTAGCCCTCGTCGAGGAGATCAACTTTCCTTCTTGGCCTGAACGGAGTTGAGCTCTCTATCACTGCAGATCGTAGAGAGAAGTTGAGTTTTTTTCCCTCTTTTCCCTCTCTTCTCTTTCCCTCTTTCTATCGGCTGAACATGGGTTGAAATAATGGGGGAAAATCATATTTTTCCCCTATTTATATTTTTTAGGATACTTAGCCCACAACTCGCCACACGACCCTTTTTAATTCCAGGTCCGTTTTCATCCCGGAACGATTAAATTTCGCTCTAGTTAAAGCTAAAAATATTTTTAATTTGTCTTCACTTCATTTATTTCAAAAATCTCATAATTTCCCCCAAAATTTCATATTTGGGTCTCTCGGGGCCTGACCGCCTCATAAAACGCGAAAACCCGACTATTATGAAATTCAATGAAATTTGACATGGTCACTAGATTTCGCGAGACGAATCCAACGGTGAGGTCCGTTTCGTCACCAAAGCTCTAGTAAATTTCAGGTTTACAATCCGAACTATTGTAGCAATTTACCATTTTGCCCTTTATTTGTAAAGGTTTAAATTTCCCCGGGTTTTTACATTCTTTCCCCCTTAAAAGAATTTCGTCCCCGAAATTCATTCACATATGCACACTTAACCACATGCGCATGAAACAAGTAACTTTATATTTAAAATTGTAGACATGTACCTCTATCCTCGAATTAGAACGGAAAACTGGCACGAATGGTGTCCTCACGCTCCCATGTCGCCTCCTCCACTCCCCGATGCTGCCACAACACCTTCACTAGGCCCTCAGGCTTGCCTCGCAAAACTTGCTCTCGGCTATTCATGATACGCACTGGTCCCATCTGCATCAACCATCAATTCACCCCAATCCACCACATGTGTTAGATCCGGTGGATACTTCTGGAGTATAGAGACATGAAATACTGTGTGAACACCCGATAAATTTGACGATAATGCCAACCTGTAAGTCACTGTACCCACTCTCTCGAGTACCTCAAAGGGCCCAATAAAACTCGGCGACAACTTCCCTTTTTTCTCGAATCTGACCACTCCCTTCTTAGGCGTCTCCTTCAAGAAGACATGATCTCCTACCTCAAATTCCAGAGGTCGTCACCGTCTATCAGCGTAGCTCTTCTGCCGACTTTGAGCCATAAGAAGACGCTTCCTGATCAGGTCCACCTTCGCGGAAGTGTCCCTAATCAAGTTTGACCTGTAGAGGGTCTCTCTCCAACCTCCGTCCAACAAATCGGAGAACGACAATGCCTCCCATATAGAGCCTCATAGGGTGCCACCTGTATGCTCGCCTGATAACTATTATTTTAGGCGAACTCCACTAAGGGTAAATGCCTTCCCAGCTACCTTTAAGGTCTAGGACGTATGCCAGCAACATGTCCTCTAAAATCTGGATGGTCCTTTCCGATTAACCGTCCATCTGGGGATGAAAGGTCGTACTCATCGTCAACTGCATCCCTATAGTTCGTTGAAAACTCTCTAAAAAATGAGCCGAAAACCTGGGATCCCGATCTGATACTATAGACACGGGCACCCCATGCAGCCGGACTATCTCCCGTATATATAGCTAACAAAATTCCTCCAATGTGAAGGTCATCCACACCGCCAAAATGTGAGCCGACTTAGTAAGCCGATCCACTACCACCCACACCCCATCATGCCCCCGCGATGTCTGTGGCAAGTGGGTCACAATATCCATCGTGATATGCTCCCACTTTTACTTAGCTACCTCTAATTGCTGGAGTAACCTTGTGAGTCTCTGGTTTTCAGCCTTGACTTGCTGTCACGTGAGACATCTACTGACAAAGTCTCCAACGTGCTTCTTCATCCCACTCCAATAATATTGGCGACGAAGATCATGGTACATCTTTGTGCCATCTGGATGAACTGCAAAACGGGAACAATGAAACTCCCTAAGAATCTCCTCTCTCAGATCCGCCAACTGAGGATTCACAACCCTTCCTCGATACCGAAGACTATCATCCAAGTGAATGACCCAGCCCTCGTCACTTGTACCATCCTGTACATGGCCCCGGATGAACAATAGCTCTGTGTCTTGACTCTGGAACTCAATCACCCTGCTCAGTAGGGAAGGCATAGCTACCAAACTCTCCAAATTACCTTAAGCCTGACCCATATAATGTAGCCCGAACTGGCCCACAGTCTCGAGCATAAGCCACTCCCGGGAAGCCACACTAGCTAAGACTCCCCGTGACTTTCGGCTGAGTGCATCTGCCGTCACATTTGCCTTACCGGGATGGCAATGCAAAGTGAAGTCGTAATCTTTCAAGTACTCCGTCCACCTACGTTTCCTCATGTTGAGGTCCCGTTATGTAAAGATGTATTTCGGACTTTTGTGGTCCGAAAAATACCTCAAATTTTTTGCCATACAAATAGTGGTGCTAAGCCTTCAAGGCAAAGATAATAGCCGCCAACTCCATGTCATGTGTGGGGTAATTTTGCTCGTGATCCTTCAACTGCCGAGAACTATAGCGACCACCCT